>JAJLYT010000008.1:191704-231208 GCA_030571755.1 Saccharomycopsis olivae (nom. inval.) | reverse complement strand
GGGACAGCACCGGCCCGAGACCAGTACCGGAGAGATGCTTCATGCTCCACCTAGCCGGCCATGGAGCCTCTCATCCAGTTGCCAGAAGAGCAAGTCATCCCCAATAATACGCATTGTCCTGCATTCAACTAAATGGACTTAAGGAAATATGTGTGGGGGTCCCACATATAAGAACCCGGGGAAATGTGCAATTAAATATAATAATTATATATATTTTTTCTTTTCTCCTTATTTAAGTTTAATCAATTGATTAATTGATTATTAGTTAAGATATTAAAGGATAATAAGAATATTAATATTCAATTATAAAAGTATATTGAAATACTACTATAGCAATTAGGAGATCAAATTAAAAATAAAGAATTATGTCATCACCATTTCCACAAACAACTGATATTCTTCAAGGGGTTGAACTTCGTGCTCCAATTCCTGGACATGCCAAACATATTTTGAGTACTGAAGCTTTAGCATATATTGCAACTCTTCATCGTTCATTTAATAAGACTCGTCTTGAATTACTTCAAAATCGTAAAGATGTCCAAAAAGCCGTTGATTCAGGTAAATTACCAAATTTTCTTCCAGAGACAAAATATATTCGTGATGATTTATCATGGACTGGTCCAACTTTAGCTCCTGGTTTAGAAGATCGTAGAGTTGAAATTACTGGACCAACTGATCGTAAAATGGTTATAAATGCTTTAAATTCTAAAGTTGCAACTTATATGGCTGATTTTGAAGATTCTTCAACTCCAACATGGTTTAATGTTACTGATGGTCAAGTTAACATGTATGATGCTGTTCGTCAAAATATTGAACTTAAAACATCTAAGAAGACATATTCTCTTAATTTGAGTAATGGTCGTACTTTACCAACTTTAATTGTTCGTCCTCGTGGATGGCATTTAAAGGAAAATCATTTAACTGTTGATGGTGAACCAGTTTCAGGAAGTTTATTTGATTTTGGTCTTTATTTCTTTCATAATGCTAAAGAATCAGTTAAGCGTGGATTTGGCCCATACTTTTATTTACCAAAGATGGAACATCACTTAGAAGCTAAATTATGGAATGATGTCTTTAATTTTAGTGAAGATTATATTCGTATCACTCGTGGTACTATTCGTGCAACTGTTCTTATTGAAACATTACCAGCTGTATTTCAACTTGATGAAATTATCTATCAATTGCGTAACCATTCTTCTGGTTTAAATTGTGGTCGTTGGGATTATATCTTTTCTTATATTAAAACTCTTAGAAATCACCCTAACTTTGCTCTTCCAGACCGTTCTCAAGTTAACATGACTGTTGGTTTCATGGATAGTTATGTAAAACTTCTTATTAAGACTTGCCATAAACGTCAAGTTAATGCTATGGGTGGTATGGCTGCTTTGATTCCAATTAAAGATGATCCAGCTGCTAATAAGAAAGCTATGGAAAGTGTTTATAATGATAAACTTAGAGAAGTTCTTGCAGGACATGATGGTACTTGGATTGCTCATCCAGCAATTGCTGATATTGCACTTAGTGTTTTTAACAAACATATGCCAGGACCAAATCAAATTAATGTTGCTCATGATCATTCTAAAGCTGATGGTATTACAAATAATGATTTATTATCACCATTTGTTACTGATGGAAAAATTACTGAAAAAGGTATTAGAACAAATATTTCAATTGGTTTAGGATATATTGAAGCTTGGCTAAGAGGTACCGGTTGTGTTGCTATTAATTATCTTATGGAAGATGCTGCTACAGCTGAAGTTTCTCGTTCTCAATTAAATCAATGGGTTAAACATGGTGCTCATACTGATGATGGTACTTTAATTAGCAAGTCTTATATCATTAAATTACTTAAAGAAGAATTAGAAATCTTGGCTAATAATGCTCCAAAGGGACACAAGTACTATGAAGCTGCTAAATTTTATCAACCAGAAATTACCAATGAAAAATATAGTGATTTTATTACTTTACCACTTTATGAAGAAATTACTAAACAAACAGCTAATAGAAGTATTAGCGCACAAAAGTTATGATTTCTTTTTATTGAGCTGATTGGATTTTTATAGGTGTTAAGTAAATATGTTAAATTCTTTGATTTGTAAGCTTATTATTTGTGCAAAAGCATGCTTTCTTTAGTATAAGCGAGACAAAACAATTTGAAATACTTTTGATTGCAGATGTCACTGTTATCTGTGGAGATTAAAATTCAATTACTGTTTTAGGAAGTATATCTCCGGTTTGATAAGACTAGCAAACTTCAGTTCTAATGTTTAAATATTGTAATTTATGAACAATTCATAGCCCATAAGAGTGCTAAAAACTTGTAGTTATTAAATGTGGCATCTAGCTGGTTTAATGATGTATTTTTTTCAGTGCATCCAATGTGCCACAATTTCTGCGCCACAGTTTAAACCTCTCAGTGATGACAATTGGACCATCCAAAATAGGGAACTTTTCTCCGTCGAGATTCACAGTGCCCATAACAAACAGATTAGACTGATAACCTTGTCTAAAGCTCACAAGAGTTTAATATAACAAAGTAAAAGTTCAAAAGAAATCCTTAAATAAAGGAAAGTTTTAAAACAAGGAACCTAAGAAACAAATACGCACAATAAAACAAGTTTAAAATGCCATCGCTGAATATCCCGGGAGTGCAGCATTTCAGGGTATCAAAGCTAATGAAGAGTAAAGCAAAATCCTGTCTAACATGTCGTGAGAAGAAAAGAAGATGTGATAGAAAAACTATCTGTTCACATTGCGAAAAATTATCATTAAGATGTGTATATGGTGATGAGCTAAGTATTGAAGAACTGGCAAAAGTATTAGTCGGCCTAGGTCAAGAGAGAAACTCCCAATCTAAAAAACTTCAAAATATTAAGTTAGAAGTGCTAAGGGAGGTCGGTTTACCTGTTAATAATATAAGTCCAGAAACTGCAATAGCTAAACAAGCATCTGGAGTTGCAGTTGAGAAAGCTTTTTGGCCATCCCAGCCATCTGTTATACCTTCAGCACTGCCGATATCTAAAGGAGGTAGTCAGAAAACAGATAGTGAATTAAATAAGGGTACAGAGTTAAAGTTTATACCTTATATATCTCAAAATAGTTCTAGAACTTCACTGGTAAAAGATAGCAATAATATAAAACTTGAATCAAGTGGATCTCTGGATACTGTTACTGAGAGTGGTGGTGCTGCTGTATCTCCTGAAGATAGAGTTGGACCTGTTTATACAAATATTTTAAATTCATGTCTTTATAAACTGGGTGATATAGTAACACCAAATATTCAAAGTCTATGGTCTTATATACCTGATAAAAAGATCGCTGATGTTCTTCTTGATAGATATAGACAATCTGTTCATCCAATTATACCAATTCTTGATCTTAATAGTTTTTATCCAAAATGTGAAGCTTTTTGGAATGATAATACAACAGCTGATATTCCATTCTTTATTACATTTTTTACAATTCTTTATGCTGCTTCAGTATCAGAATTTGAAGAGTTGTCAATGTCGAAAAATTTTACAGCAACTCAACAAAGTGAATATGTAACTAGGATGAAATTTTTTGTTGGAGCGACAGAAATATCATTAGCAATGATTGAATTTCCAGTTAAAGTTACTCTTGTGGGACTTCAAGCACTGATTATTCTTCATCTGGTACTTAGAAATGATTGTCGTACCGATGATTGTGGGTCAATGGGTCTTTTAATTAGACTTGCACAGCTAATTGAGCTACATAGAGATCCTTTAAAATATCATAATATTCAAGATGCTAAAGAGGTTCAAAGAAGACGTATAATGTGGTGGTTTATTTATTACCTTGACTGCACAACTTCGCTATCATCAAAGGTATCACCTATAATAGTTGAAGGTGAATTTGACACAATATTGCCAGGTGAATATTTTCGCGATCATTCAGGAGAGTATAAACTTGATCCGTTTATTGCCTTTTGTAATGGAAGATTTCGCTGGGTTGAATGTTGTAATAAAATATTAAGAAAGGCTGCTTCAATTAAAGGATTCAGTCCGGATGATACAATTGAATTAAATCTGGAGATTGAAAATTTATCATTTACTTGTATGTCAACTGCTCAAAGAATATTAGAAGTTCCTTCACTGCCTAGTACTTATCATAATAAGTTTATCCAATTTAGTACTTCCATTTTATCATCGCTTGCAGACCGTTGTCATATTTTACTTCATATAGCTTCTACTCAGCATGAGTCATCCCCTGAAATCTCTCTGGTGGCTAATCCAGAAGTTACATTTATTAATGAAGATATAGTTGCGATTCAGATACATTTACTTAATCAATTTATGAAATATGGTTCAATGCCAGAAAATATGATATTCTTATGGGAGATTAGAAAATTCCAACCTATTCAAGTACTTTTATTTCTCTTAAAGAGTTTGGTTTTAGAGCTTCAAGATGCTGAGTCAATGACAAGAAGTAGATTAAGAAGTGATCGTAAAGTTACCACAATATTAGAAGCTATTGATAATTTAGGTTATTTATCAGAACATACGACATCACTTTGTCAACAAAGATGGAAACTATTAAGAAATCTTAAAGATTATACCTGGAATCAATTATTCTTAACTGATGATAATAGCTCAACTGATCAAGAAAGTTCATTGAGATTTTCTAACAGTCCATCTTCATTTAATGATTTTGATGACTTTACAGATGAAGCTTGGAACAGTATTCAAGAGGAATTGAAGAATGTTCAGAATATCATCGATGAGAATATTAATGTTAAGCTATGGGATTACGACTCTGGCCATTTTTTGTTCTGATTTGTCTATTAGAAAATAATGCTTACGATGCTCTTTTAATTACAAGTAGACTTTCATCGTAGCGCATGTTGTAGGTCTCGTACTGACCCTTACACGAACAGGGTAACGCGGTCGGTCGCGATTTAGATGAAATATTAAAATAACATTAGGTGAACAAGGTCAATTTGGCAATAACCTGAAAGCGATTAATAATAATCATGCCAGTGGTAGATTATTCTCTGCCAGGATTACGGGCAGAGAGCGCTATTGCCACGCCATCAGTTTTATTTGGTAAAAAAGCTGTAAAGGCGAGACAATCATCAGTTTATCATCATCATCAACCATTCAGTGTGGCGCATCAAGTTGTTAATATTGGTGTTGATTTAGCTCATCATGTAATTGAAGGTAGTACTGAATTAAGTATTATTCCAACAGATCCAGCTAATAGAATTATTAAACTTGATGCTCGTTATATGGAAATTAAATCAGTATGGGTTAATGATCGTAAAGCTAGTTTTCTTTATAATGATTGTCTTCAATTAGAAAATAGTAAAAGGTTAAATATATTAAATTTATCAAAAGATGATAAAGATCAAATATCAAGGAATTTTACAATTAGTCAAAATCAAATGTTTAAAGATAAATTAAAATCATTATTTAGTGGAACAGATACTAAAGAATTAGCAATATTTTTACCAGATAAAATGAAGATAACTTTACATGATGCCAGTGCATTAGGAGCATTAACACCAATGGCAAGAGACTCTCCTGGATCTTATAGAACTCCTGTGAATTCTGAATTGATTTATTCACCTATTCAAGTTCGCGTGGAATATAAATGTAAAAACCCATTGGATGGCATATGTTTTGTTGGTGGGTTACATACTTCAGTACCACAGCATCAATGGCATGCATATACTAGTAATTCTTTAATTGGGCTTTCAACGTCTTCATGGGTTCCATGCGTTGATAATTTATGGGAAAGATGTACATGGAAATTAAATATTGAAGCTGGCAGAAGTGTTCGTGATCTTGTGTCTGGTATTGATTCTGCCACATATAATAAAGGTACGGATTATGATAATAATAATAACAGCAATATTAAAAATAATGAAAATAATGAAAGTGGCGATGAGGAAGAGGAAGAAGAAGACTATGATAAACTAAAGAATGATGATGAATTTGATAAAGAAATTGTTGTATGTGTTAGTGATATGTTTAACGTTAAAGAAGAAGCTCATCCAACAGATACAAGTAAAAAAGTTACATCTTTTACATTAATAAATCCTGTTTCTACGCATCATATTGGATGGGCTGTTGGTCCATTTGAAAAGATATCATTGGAGACTCTTGAAGATACAGAAAGTGATGATGAGGCTGACGAAGAGAATGATACAAATACAGTAACAGGAATTGTGTATTGTCTTAAATCAGACTCAAGTACTGCGTTTAATTCATCTTTAATTTTATCAACAGCACTTCAATATTATTCTCGAGAGTTTGGATCTTTCCCATTTTCTAGTTATTCATTAGTATTTGTGGAAGACTCACCAAGTACTACATATTCTTTTGCTGGATTATCTGTACATAGTCTGAGACTTTTATATGGACCAGATGCAATTGATCCTCTTTTTTCTACTACAGAAGAGATGTGTTTAGCTCTTGCTAAACAGTGGTCTGGAATAAATGTTCTTCCTCGCAACTATGAAGACTTTTGGATTACTATTGGAATATCTCATTATATGACAAACCAATTTTTGAAAAGAACTATGGGACTGAATGAGTTTAAGTTTCGCATGAAGAAAAAGGCAGAGCTTATTTGTCAAGAAGATGTAGGACGTCGTCCAATCGCCAATCCAATGCTCACTTTCCCAGTTAATGAGCATCGTGATTTGGAATTTATCAGATTAAAGGCTCCAGTTATTTTATTTATTCTTAATAAGAGAATGACCAAAACAGATAAATCATTTGGATTGTCTCGTGTTATACCAAAAATTTTCTTGGAAGCAATGTCTGGTGATTTACCAAATGGAGGAATAGACAGTGCACATTTCCAACATGTTACTGAAAAAGTAAATCATAATAAGCTTGAATACTTCTTTAAGCAATGGGTATATGGGAGCGGTACTCCAATATTCCGAGTCACCCAAAGATTTAACAGAAAGCGTATGTTCATAGAGATGGGAATTCGTCAAGTTCAGCAAGATGAAATGAGACCTCGTGATCCTGATCATGAATCTTTTATGGAAGATTCTTTATCATATGTGAATGATTCTTTCATTCCACATACTCCAAATACTTTTACAGGACCAATGACAATTAGAATTCATGAGGCGGATGGTACACCATACGAACATATTGTGGCTATAAAGGATGGGTTCACAAAGATAGATATACAATACAATACAAAGTATAAACGTTTAAAACGGAAGACTACAAAACATGAAGAAGATGATGCTGATAATGATAAAGGAGATGATGGAAATGAAGCTAATGGTGAAGATGATAATTCTAATGAAATTGTTAAACAATGTTTAGGAGATATCTTACAAAGTCAAGAAGATATAAAGAAATGGAATCTAACTGAAATGCTGAAAGATGAAGAAGATAAGATGAATAATGAAGCATTTGAGTGGATAAGAGTTGATGCAGATTTTGAATGGATTTGCAAAATTTATGTTAATCAGCCAGATTATATGTTTATGTCTCAACTTCAGCAAGATAGGGATGTTGAAGCGCAGTTGGAGTCTATAAGATATTTTGCCGATACTCCAAATCCTATAACAATGTATTCTACAATTCTTCTTCGCACAGTTATGGATCCTAGATATTATTATGGAATTAGAATAGAAGCTGCAGAAGCCTTAGTTGCGTATGCTACAGAAAAGCTTGAATTTGTTGGTCTTAGACTACTTATGAAGGTATATCATGTTTTGTTTTGTTTCGATGAGCAATCTAATATTCCGCTTCCAAATGATTTTTCTGATTTTTCTTCTTATTTTATACAGAAGGCAATGCCTAACATTTTAGCTAAAATTAGAGATCACCAAGGTTCCAGTCCTTTGATGGTAAGAACTTTTTTGTTGGAATTGTTACAATATAATGAGAACAGTCAAAACGATTTCATAGACACCTTTTACATTTGCAATATTGTGGAGGCTCTTTCAAATTGTATTATTACTTCTTATAAGAGTGATAGCAGTGAAGATGAAAATAATAGTACTCAAAACAAACAGTTCTTGGAAAAGGTAACCGCAGAATTTGATAGATTAATGAGAATGGATGAATGGATACCATCTTATCATAGACTTTTAACACGTCTGATTATTGAACTGAGAACGCTACTTGCCGTCAATGGTATAATTGAGTTGACATACGAAGATTTGATTATTTATTTGAAACAGTCTGTCTATGAAGAGATTCGTATTGTGGCCCTTAATGGTCTTTTAGAATTAGGGGGACTCAAAAATGCTAATGTATTGAAATATATTGGACAATTGCTTCAATTAGAACAATCAAACTTCATGAAGGCAGCTATAGTTAATAGTTTATGTATTGGAGTTGCAAATGCAGGTATCAGAGGAACTTTATCTATCATGGATGATGAAGAATTTGAACCTAATGATGAAAATGATTATGATGAAAGATTACTTCATACTAAGAATGATAATGGCAAGGATTCTAATAACGAAAGTTTGATCGATACTAATATGATTGTTATAGAGGACGAAAAAGCTACTGAAGGAATGCAAGAAAGAAGAGAGGCAATCAGTAGAACTACAATTGATGGTATGGTTAAGTTATTGCGTCGTGATTATGGTAAAGGTGAGGGATTACGCAATACTTTTTGGGAAGTTTTACAGTCTCCTGTGTTAGGAATTTCTATTAAAAAGGTTCTTTTTGATCTTAGTTGTATTTTATTTGAATCAATTGGATCAGTTATAATCTCCTTACCAATTCCTAGAGACAAAATGATGGTAGCAAAACATAATGGAAATGGAAAAGTTGTAATATTTAGACAAAACAAGTTTAAGATTCAATTTAATAAGAAAATTGCTCTTAAGATTTTGACTAAAATGAACAACAATGATTCTGGGTTAAGATCGCCTAGTAAATCACCCGGAGGAAAATCTATTCCAAAGACTCCTGCTAGACTTACTCTTGATACTAAGACATTGAAGGAGATTCCTAATGGAAGTGGAGCAACTATTGTTTTGAAAACTCCAATATCACCAAATATCCATATTCCAAATAATACTTTTCCTATTCCAAAGAAAGTAACAGTAAAGAAAGAAGCTATAGTTGCTAGCAAGACTCCTGCTAAGACTATATCTAAAAAGTATACCGTTACAGTTACTAAGAGTCCTGCTAGTAAACAGAATACTACTGTTAAAATCAAATCTAGCGTTGGTAAGATTCCAGTTAAAGAGAAGACAAAAAAGAAAGATACAACAGTAAACGCGTCACCTAATCACATAGTGAAGATCCGTACCAGTCCTCAGTTTGCTCAAAAATATAAAGACTTCATGGCTACTAAAGATAATGATAAAAAGTTTGTGAAGTCTATTAAACTGGGAAAACTGGATAAAAGTGGAAGTCCATTCATTACTGAAAGTGGTAAATTTTCACAGAATAAATCAAGGGTTGTGAAAGTTAATTTCAAGAAGAGAAGAATATCATTTGTATCTGAAAATGAAGTTACGACCAAAGCAACTAAAGCAGCCAAAGTTGAAACTACTGTTAAACCAGAGGCGACAGCAGCTAAACCTAGCAAGCCAAAATTTAAACTTAAATTTAATACAAAGAAACTCAAATAGATGAAGAGTTATCAAGGTTTTAGAAAAGATAAGGAAAATCTGTAATATATATTTGTAATATCATGTTAATCAATATTTAAATCATTGCGTAATTATGAGCACTGGAGATAACAGAGGTGAAATTGAATACAACGGCAATTAGACCAATTTCTTGGTTCAGATCTAAGAAGGGGGTGTCATCAGATGAAATTGCAATGCAGTTTAAATATGTTCTCTTTATTTATATTTTACTGAGTTTAGTTAGAGCTGACATTATAGGTAGTGATGAGGATGTAAGATTTCTGAAAAGCAGCTTGCTGGGCGATGCTGTGTTATCTTCTGTGATCGCTATAGATACAGAGGAGATAGGATTAGATTTAGAAAGCTTAATAACGCGATCTGTGAATTCTGATCAAGTACAATCAATATCTGAGGAAACTAGTACGTCTGAGATTAGCAGTGAAAGTAGTTCTGCTATTGCACAACTGATCAGGGGAGAGGAGCAAGCAGGGGGTTTCGTTGACCCTGCGTATATTCCAGACGATCATAGTCAGAGCTCAAATACACAAAATACACAAAATACACAAAATACACAAAATATCACAATAAATAAAGCAAGAAAATCATCAGTGAACAACAATTCTGAATCAGATCTGGGAGATGAATCTACAGAAGATGGTAATTATGACGGTGATGACGATGATGGCTATTATGATGACGATGATGGTAATGACGATGATGATGAGGGCGAGCTTTCTTCCAACTTTATGTCATTTGATGAGTGGGTACAGAAAAATGCTCACAAGCAAGAGAAAAGGTCCAGTAGCACTAATAAAGTTATTGATACATCAAATAGAGTTCCAAGGGAAAGAGAGCTGGAATATTCAATTGGGGAGGAGAATGAAATTGATTTTGATATTTTTAAAAAATCATCAACAACTTCTGAAGGTTACAGTAAGAACAGATTTAATTTTGCATCTTTAGATTGTGCTGCGAATATTGTCGCAACTAATACTGGAGCGAAAGGGGCGACCTCTGTTTTACTTGAGAATAAAGAATCATATCTCTTAAATAAATGTGATACAAAGGAGACTTTTATTATTATTGAGTTATGTGAAGATATTTTAGTTGATACTATTCTGATTGGTAATTATGAATTTTTTAGTTCAATATTTAAAGATTTATCCTTTCATGTTTCTGATAGATATCCAGTTTCAGAATCTGAATGGAAAGATTTAGGTCATTTCCAAGCTAAAAATATTAGAGATGTTCAATCTTTTAAAATAGAGAATCCATTAATTTGGGCAAGATATGTTAAAATCAACATTGAGTCACATTATGGTAATGAATTCTATTGTCCTATATCGATAGTAAGAATTCATGGAAGAACAATGATGGAAGAATATAAGTTAAAAGAAGCTAGTGAAGCTGAGAAAGCTGACAGTAAAGAGCATTTACCTGAAGATAAAGTTGACCATCATTCTGATGATCTTAAGATAATTGACATAGAGAGTAGTACTGGTGAATTTATGAATCCCATTGATTCTCTGACACTAATAACTACTCAGATAGTCAATAATTTACAGCCCATTGAGGAGCACAAGGTGATCAGTAGTAAAGAAATGACTGATAGAGAGAATCTTACCGACTCAAACAGTACTAAATGCGAGGAAAGAGAAGCTTATTTCAGCTTTGAAAAGTTTTTAGAGGAACTTAAACACAATGAATCTTGTGAGCCACTTGAATTACTAGGAAGCTCAAATGCTGCTGAACAGGCAGCATTCAGGGCACATGAATTGGCTGATAATCAAAATAACTCTAAAACACCAGCTGCTACATCTAAAAGAGCTGAGCCTGTTACACAAGAGTCAATTTATAAAAATATTATGAATCGTCTTCTGCTCTTAGAATCTAATGCAAGTTTATCTTTGCTTTATATTGAGGAGCAAAGTAAACTTCTTAGTGAAGCATTTTCTAAATTAGAAAAAAGGCATACATCTAAGTTCCATCTGCTTGTTCTCGCCATTACTGGGGCTTTTCAGACGCAGATGGATGAACTTAGTACAAGTTTTCAGTTATTTAGAAACGAATCCCAGTCATTATTAGATATCCAAGATCAGTTAAACCAGGTAACTTATGCTAAGATTGACCGCAATTTTAGCAGATTAAGCAATGAATTACAATTTCAAAAAAGAATTGTGATTCTATTGTTTATAATTGTGGTATGTTTGTTAGTATATGTGATACTTACAAGAGATACATTTATTATAGAAGGTGGATATCTTGACGAGGTATTAGATAAAGAAGTCGCAAGGTACAGATCTTTTGGAAGTAATAGTAACAGCATGACAAGTCTAAATGATGATAATTCGCTACTTGCAATGGATGGCAATGATAATGCCAGTGCGTATAACTCCCCTATCATTAATAGCCCACAGATTGGGAATCTAGCAGCTTCTTCTAGCTCATCACATAATATTTCTCGGAAAATGGCCAACGATGCATCTCCTTTGACTCCCCAACAAAGTCCTCTGCTTAAAAAGAGATGGAAATTCAAATTATCAAATAAACTTGGAGGAAATTCACAAGCATTTTTCGTTGATTATACAAATTATGGACATCGCAAGACTGCAAGTAATGCTAGCAGTATTGTGAGTGGGGGTTCTGACAACGCAAATAATTCATCGTTAGATAATATATCGGTACCGGCTGCTAATGAGTCAACTCCAACTCCTAGACCGATCTCTCAGTTAAGAAAAGAACTTCATGATGATGAAAATCCTGCGACTAATATTATTGTTACGCCAGATCCAAGTGATACAGAACAATAGTTCTGATGTAAATTAAATAGTATAGAATAATTTTTGTTATACATTCGTTATAATAGCTTAAGCTTAAGCCTTTTATTTTTATTTTTGAAATAAATAAATTAGTAATACAGTAATTAAGATGTAGAGTTGATATCATGGTAAAAATTTGAGAAATCATTACTTTGGTATATATAGTAGGCTCTAGAGAACCAGTTCTATAGGAGAAAAAATGCATAAAACACTGGTTGTTATAAATACCAGCGGATCTACTAATGAGGAGCTAATGAGGTGCTATGGGACTATTTGTATAGTTCAACCTTAGGTAGGCCTCTGGCCTGCTCATCAGTTAATCTGTGCAAGGCGAAACCATCTCTTAGGGTATATTTGACAGCGTCATTTTTGTAAGATACTGGTTCTTCGAACTGGTTCTGGTATGCTTCAGGTAAAGGTGGGGGTAGAGACTGCTCAACTGGTGGAATAGATGAAGTATTTTGGGGGTTAAAATTTGGATTTGAAACTAGTGTGCGAGTGTCTGAGACTCTTTTTGTAGCTGAGTTATAAGTACCCATTTTTTCATCGTATAAAGATGTCTGTATTGGTCTTAAACCTTCAAAGAAATCTTGACGATCAACTGTTGGGTCTGGAGCTTGTAAAGTTTTCATTAAAGGAAGACGTGAAATGTAAAAAACAGTTAAAAACTGAACTAAATTAATGAGCCATAACATAGCTCCAATTGTAATTATTGCAGTTTCAGCTCTTCTTAATTTACATTGATTTTGTTTATATGGATCACAAGGAGCAGGAAGTACAATTCCAATCACTACCCCCATTGCTGAAAGACTCATACTTGAACCAGTCAAGCAATAAAAAATTCCATTATTATGTTCAAAATTCATTACTTTAAACAAAAATAAAAGTGAAATAGCTAATAAAATACTAGATGATGCAATTAAGAATCCCCAAACATTACTATTAATGTCTGAATCATCATTATTTAATGAATCAGCACAAAGAATAATACTAGCTATAGCAAATGCAATCTCTAAAATATGCATTAATGAATTTATTGAAAAAGCTTCTGGACCAACACCAAATGTTTCTTGAATTATTCCTGGGGTAATAAAGAGTGGTCTAGTTAATACTTGAGAATATAGTTGCTCTTCAATATATTTTCTAGAATTTGTACTTCTCGCATCATCTCGTATTTCAATCTTTCCATTATCATCATACTGGGTCTCAGCACGAATTAAAGTTCTATTAGACTTACCAGTATTAGATCTATGAACATTAGCAGATGGAATATGTTGTCCTTGTTGTGAATATGCTGGCTGGAAAGGCATCTGATGCTCTGCACCAGCTCCAGCACTGGTTGGTTGAGTAGCATACACTGATACTGCCCTTGGAGCAGGTTGCGCAACTGGACCTGAGTAATTTTCATAAATATTATATGGGTCAGATTGTCTCTGCTGTTTTGGCTTGCTTGGTGATTTTGGTAAACTATGAATTGGTGAATAGTAGCTTGGATCTGGTTTACTCATTTGAGCTGTAGCTAAGTTGGATGCATCATTAATTTGATTCATTGCACTATTATAGGTATTCGCAGGAACATTCAAATGTGTTGGAGTGGCTGCTGGTTGAGGCTTTAAATATGAATTATTATTATAATCAGCTATAGGTACTTGACCAGCAGCATTTGGTACTTGAGCAACATTTGAAGGTGGCTTCTTTCTAACTGAACTCTTCTTCTTTGGCGATGTTGGTGGGGTACCGAGGAATGAGAATATGTTCTCATCCATATTATATTAATTAAATTAATTGTAATTAATTAATTATATCTTCTAAGCTTAAAAACGCAAACCTGATAAATCAATTTTAGCCCTCCTTAAGGATCTAAGACCTCTTATAATCCCCTCCAGCCATTTCCTAAGAGTTTTCGTTAGACGAGGTATATGCATAGACCAGCATCAGTTTTATGTTTTATAAGATTTTGATTTGATCAATGCGGATGATCTGCAATTAAGTAATGTAGTATCTATAGTAACTATTGTCTCTTGTATACTGCTTTAGGCTGCCCTTTTGTTACCAATGTATATTGCTTTTCCAGTGGCTGGCACATAGTCTATAGATCCCCCACAGGAACCTGAAATGGCTTTACGAAACTGTATCTAGATAGGTGGCTATCGCCGCTTGAGGGTACCACGCGGGCGTGCATACAACACACCACTGGTGCCAGTTCGGGTGTTCTACTGGAACTGCTGTGACGTCGACCGCGCGCTCAGTGATATTGACGGTGGTGTAGATAGATGTTCGGAGGCCTGTTGGTGATTTCCGCCCTGCGCTGTGGCGCGCGTGTGCGCGCTGCCCGTGTGATGGCTGCATTGTGCAAATTATGAATTTTTTCAACGAAAAACAGTTGGAGGAAGCCTGAGGTTGAACACCATATCATACCATACCATGCTCAGAAGTGTGATAGTTAGAAGTCGGGCGCCAGCAGCCGCTGCGCGCAGTTGTGCCTTGTTCCACACCAGCTCTAGTGTTAACGCTGTTCCGAACGTTCTGTTTGGTTTAGCTGGTAGAAAAGCGCCTAAGGGACAAAAGAAGTCAAAGTTCCTGAAGGGTCAACCAGGAGCTGCTGATACTTTTCAAGAATATGTTTATGATAAAAGATTTTCATTAAAGGCATCACAATTATCAGATTTTCCTGAAATAGAAACTGCTCTTACTAAAGATTCAAAATCTTTATTAGATCAAAATAGTAATAGAATTTTTAAGTACAATGGTTCTCTGTTACAAAGACTTTACCATTTAGGAACTTTTAAAAAGAATCAATTTAGTGAATTATTTTATGATAGACTTACTCTTTTAAGAAAAGAAGTTATTTCAGTTTGTAAAACTATTTCTGAAAATTGGGAAAGTAATTCATCTACAAATAAATTTATCATTCGTGGTGAATCAGGTATTGGAAAATCTACTGCATTGACCCAAATTCAAAGCTATCTTTTAGCCAATGATTGTATTGTGTTAAATTTTGGTAACCCTAATATTATTATTGACGGTTCTTGTGAATTTTCTTTAAATGCTGAAACTAAGTTGTATGATCAGCCGACTCTTGCTAAGAAGTTATTAACTAAGTTTGCAAAAGGTAATAAGAGCGCTTTAACACAAATTCAGTTATCAAAGGGTTATTCTTATAATACTGTAAAGTTTAATAACACTTCAAACTTGTTTGAGCTTGCTTCAGCTTCTTCAAGAATTCCAAAATCTCACTATCCCCAGATACTTCGTGACGTTATTGAAGAGTTAAAGGCTCAAGATGTAAAGAAGGTTTACTTAACTGTTGATGGATTTAATGGAATTACTGAAACTCCATTTACTGCTTACTTGGACACAGAATATAATAACATCCCAACTGCAAAATTCTCAATCGCCAAATTCATTTTTGACACTGTATCTGATAAGAGTCTGTTCAAAAAGGGCGGAGTCATCTTGTCAGAGACTAGTATCTACGGTGAATCTTCAGCATTTAAGACTGGTTTAGGTATTGAATCTAGATCTCCTTTCGATAAAGATTTTGACGAAAGTGTCTATAAAGTACTTACTTCAGGAAAGAAACTCAATGTCGTGGAGTTAGGCAAACTCGATAAGAGCGAAATATCTCAATTGATAAAATTGCAATTAAATTCTGGCGTTCTTTCAGCTAAAGACGAACAATTGATCAATGAGGAGGCAGAAGAGAAATTGATTAACCAAAAGTATTTGTTAAGTAGTAATGGTAATCCACGCGAATTGCTCAAGGTTTGTCAAATGTTATACCTCTAAGCACAATCAGACTACATAATACTTTTCACCAAATAAAAACTGTATATATTTGTACTTGAACATAAACGTTATAATAATACAACCGAGTAGATAGGATAGGAGAAAAATAAAAATAATAATAATAATGTATGCACTGTTTAAATTGATTGATTGTTGAGTTTACTTTTAAGTGAATAAAGTATCTTCATCTCTTAAATATTCACCAATATCAGCTTGTCTAAAGGCAACAATTCCTGTTGGACCTAAATTCTTGGTTTCAATACTACTTTTTGCACTAATACCAAAACCTAGAGGGACATCATTCATAGAATATATTATACATCCAGCATGTTCAGGAATATCATCACTCATTTTACCAATATGAGCTTTAAGAACATGATTACCATAAAGATATGGCATTTCACCATTTTGTTTAATCCATATTTTATATTTAGCAAATTGACTAAGATACTCTAAAGCAGTTATATGAAGACGAAATTTTCCAGTTTTTGTAAATTTACCAAAACATGTTCCTAATGACATAAGATTTGATCTTTGAACAGAAATAGCAAGATTAGCAATTTTTTCAGATACATAATAAACTCGATCTTTTTGAAGACGAAATACATGAGGATCTTCCTTATTATCTATAAGAAATACGATATTTCTTCCAACATAATTTGCGAGTTTTTCAAAAACTACTTTAGTCTCTTCCTCTGTCAACTGTCTCATTGTTTATCTTGATAACTATATTATTCTAAGTGAAAAGGTACAAGTAGTCCAACAGTATATGTTCGCATCTGGGACCGCTACAAAAAACTTTTCATCTGCGCGATGCCATTACCCTGACGGCCGTTGTCGAGTGCGCGTAGCATGCGGTAAGATGAGAGAAGGCTGGGAGGGACGGGGCAGGACGACTGAGCAGCGCGAAAGAGGCCGGCTTTGGTGCGGGAGCGGCGGGAGTGGCGATTGCGGTGAGAGGGGCCACGGAGCTGGGGACACGGTGTATGAGGAGCACGGCAGTTAGTGATTTTTAGCCCTTGTGCGGGTGATACGTAGCGACAGGCTGGCCTGGTTAAGATTTCACTGGGTAAGACTACGACGACTTGACTCGCATAGACAAAGTGTTGATGCATATCATAGTTGAAAACGTAGATTTATACTTTGGATAGGAATAAAGCCCCGTTTTACGATATCTTGGCCCGTAGAGAAAAGGAACAACAGTTCCGAGGAGGAATACGACAGGTTGACGTGGAGTACTAGCGGCTAAGTGTGAGCCAGGTTTGCATAGGTTCATGTCCTGTTGGGTATGATTTCACATGAAATTTATATGATTATGGATTAGCTGTAAAAAAAAAAAAAAAAAAGGTTATTTTGATAAATGAATCCCTTAACTATACTTGTTAAGGAGAGCGGCATGTAGAGTTAACTAGGGGGATGGTTGTAAAGGAATTTGAGTTTGGAGAAAGTACACTTACAGAATTGGGTAGGGCATAGAGCTTAAAATTAATGAAAAAAGTAAAAGCAAATACGAAGTTGAAAACGAAGTACCCACTAGTGTGTAGAGGAGGTCGATCTAAGTAGTACTAAGTGAGTATCAGTATCTGAATTATAAATTTGAGGGGGTAGGAGAGGGGGGGTTGAGCGGGGGGTAGTTTTATGTTACAAACTTGATTAGGATAGGATGTTACAGTAATTAGGGAGACTGAATTTTATACTATTTTAGAGTATAATAATAATATATACTTATTTAATGAATACGAACCTACATGAGGTAAATCGTGTATTAGTAAATGATACAGGTAATGAACGCGTCATAGTGCACTGATATTAAGTTTCTAAAATGAGAAAAATGCAACGCCAAATTAATAATAATTAGATGTGAGACTTACTGTAAATGATTAGAATTTAAAATACGCAGCAGAATCTCAATTAAGTAGTTTTTTTTTGTTATTATGCGGGCTATTATTAGGGTCTATTCAGGATTAAGTGAGCAAAATTATATGATTAACTTGCACTTATGCTAATACTCATACACCTACACAATTGCTTAATTTAACCAAGAGAGTATAAGATTTGCAATAAAGCAAAAAAGTAACGTTTTTTATTTTTTATTTTTTATTTTTTATTTTATTTTATTTTTATTTTTAATTAGAGAACAAACACAAATTAGTAAAAACATGTTTTCACATTCTTGATTGTAAGAAATTACTGTTATCTGGGGACTGTGTGAGACTTAATTAAACGTCTGCAATAGAGAGTGGTCTGGGTTCCGTAAAGTACTTAAGCTGGTACTGTTGATTGGTACATACGCTAGTGGTGCTATTACAGAGGAACTTAATGCCAGAGATATGTGCAGATAAAAAAAAAAAAAAAAAAAGTATACAAAAAAAAAAAACAAAATTAAAAAAGTAAAACACACAAAGAGTAAAGAGGCGAAAATTTAAAAATAGGGTTGGATAAGAACAATATTAAGATCAACGTAGAGTAGCTCAAGGACTCACATATTAACAATTGCGTGAGATTTTTTCTCTTTTATTTCAGTGCTTTAGGGCGGGAGATTAGTAATTGTAATAAGCTTTTGTCTTGCTCAAAAAGGATAATTTTTTAATTAGATAAATATTGACTTCACCAAACTATAGGCATGTTCACAGCCAAGGAGTCCCCCTCCAGTTCCACTCATAAAGCATAACATTGTACAGTTTGCCACTCATAACATTTTAAAATACGTATAATCAAAATTACAGAAGCAAATAAAAAAAAAATAAACAAAAAATAAATTAAAGAAAAAAAAAAAAAAAAAGTAAAATGCGAAGGTAGAAAAACGTTAAAACCCAGAAATAATTCAATACATCAATTGCCTTACGATCCACTTTTAGACTGATAAATTACTTACACGGTGCGCAACTCGTAACACACCCTAATAATGGAACACGGTAATAGATATAATTGTAAAAGGCATTACCAGTATCAGTATCAATTGGTAATATTATTTAATGCTGGTTAAATATAAAAGTTATGTAATCTTAATATTTTGCGTCTGTTTTACTTTTTGGTTTTATTTTTTGAATCATTTTTTATTTTAACTTTTTTTACTTTTTTTTTTTTTTTTTTTTTTTTTTTTTTTTTTTTTTTTTTTTTTTTTTTTTTTTTTTTTTTTTTTTTTTTTTTTTTTTTTTTTTATCTAGCTTGTATCCATTCTGCCACCCGCATATTAAGAGGTAGCAGTAGATTGTGAAAACTATTACATTGTTCTTGATTTCAGATTATGATGAAATTAGCTAGTTTTCTGTCTACTATACTGTAAAGCTCTTAAAATTTTTCTTAAAATTACCAAAGCCTACATATGTAACTTTTCCGATCAAAAGACCCTTGTAGCTATTCTGCAATAAGTGGTATAGTAAAGCTATCAAATATTTAGTTTAAAGAAGCGTAATAGGACCCAATTTCAGTCCGCATAAAGAATCACCTTTCGTGAGCTTTTCAAACTAGTCAGAACAAGCATATACGGCCAGTATCCGACCCACAGATTAATCTAAAAATCCGCTAAGACAAACATTCTTCTGGCTGCCTGGGGAGGCAATACTTACCTACCAGTTCCCAAACTGCGCCTTTACTTTTTTTTTTTTTTTTTTTTTTTTAATAAATTTTCTTTATTTTTTCGTGTAACTTTTGTGAGTGGCGTCTTCAGCTGCCCTCGGATGCATGCTAATTCCGGTGGATGCACGTGAATGGAATATGGGAATTGAATTTGGATGACGGGGGAGGATGGAGCTAGAGGGGCTGGTACGACGACGGCGATGATGATTGTAAGTAGGTGGAGTCTGGGATCTATATGGACGTATAGTAAGATTTATGTGAGGTACAGTTCAAAGAACTCAGCTTCATCCTCAAAGTGGCTAGCACGGGCCCAGAATGATTTCTATAGTCGGAAAGCGCGGGAGATGAAGCTAAGGTCTCGGGCTGGGTTTAAGTTACATGAGATCAACAAGAGGTTTCAATTAATTAAACCGAATACTCCTCAGAATATTGTTGATTTAGGATTTGCTCCTGGATCATGGACACAAGTAGCTCTTCAATTAGCTAATTCTGAGTCGAAGATCTTGGGCGTAGATATCTTACCATGTAAGCCTCCTAAAGGGGCATCTTCAATACAAGGCAATATTCTTTCCAAACGGACCCACCAAACTATCTATGAATTTTTTACTGAAAATGATCAGTTTATGCGGCAATTAAAATATCGACACGCCAAAAATGATAATGAGAGTAAGGACGCCATGGAGGAGGCAGCCATAGAGGAGGCAGCCATAGAGACCGCAGAAGCTAGCGACCCATCAAAAAACACCAATGCCAGTGGCGCTGGCGCTGCGCCCGATCATCGTCGTAATCATATAAGCCCTGGAGAATCTAAGCAAGTAATTGACTTAGTATTGAGTGATATGTATGAACCTCTTCCACAGATTACTGGATTTTGGAATAACACAACTAATAGCGCATATTTTAGGATGGCCAATACGTCTGGACTTCGAGCTAAGGACCATGGTGCCAGCATGGATCTTTGTGACGCGGCATTGATTTTGAGTTTAGAGCTTCTCAAACCGGGAGGTTCGTTTGTTTGTAAATTCTTTAGTGGTAAAGAAGATGTTATACTAGAGTATAGACTTCGTCGTGCATTTGAGAGGGTAGAGAGATACAAGCCTCCTGCTCTGAGACTGGAACTGCGAGAGGACTATTTTGTATGTTTACGACGAATTCCGGGCACTACAGTGCATTCAATATTTAATTAAATTAGGAACGAATACAATAAATAATTAATGATAAACTCAAACTACTCATGAAATACCTAGAACTATCTCTGTAGTCGTTTTTTACTTTTAATGTTTTACTTTTTTTTTTTTTTTTTTTTTTTTAATTGCTAGGTTAGGTTAACAATTAGTATGTAGTACATACATACATACATACATACAAAAAAAAAATAATAAAAAAAAAAAATCAAGATGTGATGCGTTAGCAGAAGGGGGAGGAGGGCCTAGTAGAAATTACTTTGCAGTCGGTGTAGGCAACTTTAAGTTGGAGTAGACTACGCAGCAAATTGAAAGGAATTACTACCGAACTGATACCGGACGGAACACCCTCGGAATATAAACTAAAAGTACAGTTCATATAATACAGTAGACTACAGATACTTGCGTTTGAATTGAAAAGTTTCAACAAAAAACTACCCTCAGCCACAGCAAAACAATGCAATTTAGCTGTAAGACAATGTGCAAACGGTTCATGGTAGGAAGTAAAAAAAATAAAATTAAGAAAAATAAAAAAAAAAATAAAAAATAAAACTTGTTGTTGACACTAAAAAAGACTTTACATACATTTCATACATGTACGAATAGTTGATCATTTCGCTTCCTTGCTTTGGAAGTGGCATTACAGGCATGACAAGAAAACTGCATCTATTACTGGTAAATAAATCTAAATATATATATCTATAACTTATTTCCCTTAATATGTTTCTGTGCTTTTAATTAACTTTTATTTAATATTTTTGTCTCTCTGTTAAACATTTTTAGAGACGTAAATTTATTTTAAGGATTTAATGAGAATAAGTGATTAATTTAATACTGAATTAACTATATATTATACATCACTTTACATTTTCAAATTTTAATCTATTTGATATTTCCTTTTTCTATTATACCTAATTGTTTATTTATTTAAGCAACTGGTTCTCCAAGCTATTTTAAAAAAAAAAAAATTTTATACACTAAAAGGTTTTACTTTACTTTTGAGTTACAAGTTGGTATACCCAATAATGTCTGTCGCACAGCCAATTAGTGATATACTTGCTAAGTATAAATTTCAAGACTTATTAAAGTCTCATTACGTTACACTCTTTTGCTTTAACCACTATGCAATTACTACAGGTTCAAGTAAAAGACTACTACATGATATGAAAATAATAAGGAACTTTTCAACAAGAATCAATAGTATCTTATATCAGACCAACCTCTCAAATGCTGTCGTTACAAATGCTTTGAAATATTTCTCAACGGCTATTGCTAGTGGTACATTAACTAGTTACTATAAGAACGTTCAAGATAATATAATGCTTTACTTTGTTACTTGTTTAATGATATCTAACAAGACTTACGATGACTCGTCATTTGTTTCCAAGACTTGGGCTAGTTTATCAAAATTCCCACTCAAGAAACTTAACCATATAGAAGTTCAGATACTCTCTCGTTCAAACTTAGACTTTGATGTCTTCAGTGCTAGTTTTCGTCCTAATGTATATTATGACTGGCTTGTTCACCTTGTTGATACTATTCCATTACTTCAACAAGTATTGACAACTGCTATTGCTTCAGCTGAGATTTCTAAGAAGAGAGTCTCTGTTAGCAGACCATCAAAATATAATCCAAAGAGAGTTACTGTTAATAATTTTTCTGAACATAGATTACTTACTCCATCTGTTACTCCAAAGAAAGTTCATAACTTTCAAGGTACAATTACTGCTCCTTCCAGTTCTCATTCTCTTCATGACTATAATTTTAATCCAGTTGTCTGTTCACCAAGTTATCCAAAATCATATTCTTCTGATTCAGGTCATTTAGAAACTTCTCATCTTTTTACACCACCTTTAGCTGCTGATAATTATGGAAGAAATTATTCATCTGGTTTTAATATCGCTAATTATCCAACATCACAATATCATGGATATCAGCGTTCAAACTCTGTTGGTCATCAACCAATAGTAGTTCAAGCACCACCTCTTCCACTTGCTCCTATGACATCTACTACAAGTGGTCCTACTTATTACAACCCTACTCATTATCAACTTCCACTGTTATCATTGCCATCTTACACTTCTAATACTAATCTAATGAACCAGCATCCTACTCCAATGGCATATCAACCTCAAAGATCTTTCAATTTGAATCCACTTTATTGATGCAGTTGATTTATTTTCTTATATTTACGTTTTAACGATAAACCTTAATAGCTACACATAAACATTTTTAAAAAATTTTTATTAATACTTTTAGTTTTAAATTTAATGACTTATTGCATAACATTTCTCATTGTTAAAAAAAAAAAATTGTAAGCCAGGTGGCTAAATATTAGCCAACTCTTTCTTAAGTTGAGCAATATTTTGCTCATTTAGTCGAATGTAGTTCTCTAAATCAGCTTTACTATTACCAAATAATCTATCATCATGTTTTTTTAACGTTAATGCCACAAGGTTCTGTATCTCTTCTTCACTTATAAATTGTGAATAATATCTATCCCTCCATATATTCATTAAAGGTTGGTCTCCTTCTGGTAACTCTATCCTCTGCTGTACCCACTTCCAAATATCTGAATGTATGTCATTGTTCCTACTATTAAACCTGGCAGGAATGCTAACTAGCGGCAACTTGGTGTACTCAGGCCCAAAAACTGGCTCTTTATTACCTGTATATCCTCTTGTAAACTTAAATACAAAAAATAAGATAATAGAGAACGCAAATATCGGCTTGTAATACTCAGATATGGGCGAGGGAAGAACCTGCTTAATGAGACTGTCTACCTGGCCAAAATAACTACCTTCTCTGTCTGCTGAGGAATCTTTCTTATCATCCACTTTCTTCTTACTGGCTGCCTTGCGATTTTGGACAGCTTTAGACTTTGATCGGCCCCTAGTCTTGTCCTTTCTCAGACCAGTTGCAAGTTCATCATTTATGCATTGTACCAAGACCTCGGTACTGTCCTTCTGTCCACTTATAGCACCACTTTCTACTGCTCCCTTTATCCAACTTTTGCTAGACCATTCAATTTCAGTTACTATACTAAGAGTTGTACCATTATTCTTATTCCACGAAAAGTAGTATCTTGTTTTGACCACAAACGAATTGCCTGAAGGCACATCTGGAGTCTGAGATGCTTGAAGCACTTGGGCTACTCCATCATCATCAAAATCTAGTAATTCTATTGATTCTGTGATATTGCATCTTGTCTGTTTTGGGCCTAAACTACTATTAAGTGGTTTTGTATAAGAATATTTTCGTTCTTTTAAGTCATTTTCTTTAGATTTCTTAAATCCTGGAATATCAGTAATATCAATATTTCCCTGTTTCTCAACTAATTTTTTAAGAAACAGACTATCATCACCAAATAATAATAAAAATACTATACCAGGAGGTGTCAGGAAATTAACTGTTTTGATTTCTGTTTCGCTGGATTTCTTCTCCCAAGTGGATGTACTCTTCTTATGCTTCCGTGGTCCAATAATCGGTAGCAGCGAACCTGTTCCTTCAGTCGAAGGATCATTCTTTTTAGATTTCTTTACTTTTTTATTCTTCACGTTTATAATCTCCGCATCGCTGTCGTCAAAACTATCTGTCATATTATCCATATCGCTAATCTCTGCTAAATCTCCATCAGAGAGTCCCTCACTGACGCTGTCTAAGCTAACATCGGACTCGTTGCCAGAGCTACCACCAATACTGCTCTCATCGCCAATTACCTTTGCACCTTTACTGACAACTTTATTTAGCAAATCAAAAGTGCTATCTCTGGCCATAAAACTTGTAAAAATGTACTCCCTTCTTGCTGTCTGAATTAGAATAGAATTAGGTATAAACCCAGCCATTGATCTCTTCTTAATATTAGCCACATCATTTATAGGTATTATAACTGACTTTACGTGACCTAAAAAATTAGAATAAAATGATATATGATTTTCCAGAATATACATCTTACCTTGATGTAAAATCTCTTTTCTGAAAGCACATGTATAATCAGTATATAACAGCTCAGACAGTGATAAATTTTGAAATACTGAATGAAATTCTTTTTGCTTTCTACTACTAGCTAAAGTTAATTGTAATTCACTCTGAGCACTCAGCAGAGAAAAACTTCTTTTATGATTGCTATGAAGTGTGCTCTCTTCATCATCACTACTATCACCAGAAAACTTCTTCGAAACCGACCTGCTTCGACCTCTTTTTGACCAACTCTTATTCCTAAACGGCGATATTGACCTAATTGAACCAGACCGAGAGCGACCACCACCACCACCACCAATGAGTCTAGAAACATTAAGTCTTGTAGTATCTTCCACATCTGACTTTTTATTTTCTAAATCGTCATATTCACCTCCTTCGCTAGAATTAGAGTCTATCTGTAGTGAGGGCATATTATTCAGTTTCTCACCGTTTGCCCTTATCAGTTCTTCAGAACGTAAAATATTAGCTGGTTTACCTAATGTTTTATTAACATTCAGATCTCTCAAATCATGCTGTGATTTTATACTATTGAAATGAAAACCTTCAATAACTCCAGCCTCTTTCAGTTCCAGTGATTGCTGACTATCGTTCATTTGACTATTCGCATTTTCCGTACTCGATACCACACTCACCCTATTCTTTCGGTTAATAAAATTATTTCCTCTACTCTGATTTGAAGATTCCCTACTAGCCAATCCAATTTCATCATCAATATCGCTCAGATATTCCCCATGATCGGCAACCGTACCTTCAGTTCGCTCTGCAGTCTCCTCTTGGTTGCCAGTTATATTTCCCTTATCACTTTGCACACTGCGCCGTCGAAAACTTCCACTCTTCTTAATCTTCAGCAATCCAAACTTCATACTCGCTCACTGTCTCTGCTTCATCAATCCTTCTCTTGTTTGCTTTTACGCTACTGGCAATTAGGGCAATCAATGTTTAGTAGCTGCATCTGCATTTCCCACGTTCGGATAAATCGGCCGCATCGAATTCGAGCGGTGTTCGCCTGCCCGCGCTTGCTTGCTTGAACATGAGATACCCGCAACAGCAAGACTCGCTCCTCTGCTCGGACCTCAGTCACAACCGTCAACTGCAGCCGACAGAATGCGATACTTAGCCTCTCATACATTGGCTATTATTGTCGTCACCATGTCATGCTGTGCTGCGCTACGCTGTGCTACGTTGCGCTTCCTGCGCCGTCTGTCTACTTGTAGTTAACGTAATGCACTTTATTATATTCAACAAGATATAATAGAATATTATACAGGAACACCATCCACAGCCCTAGCGGTCTGGTCATAGTCTCCGTAACACGACTTCTCGAATTCAGCCTTGTCCCAAAGAGTCTCTAAGTACTCAGTAAACTTGTCTAATTTACACCATCCATCAGCACGCTCTTCGCAGAATTCTGGAATGTTTTTAGCTAATGGTAAGGTGTGGTCATTCAAAAGAATATGAATGTACTTGGTAGAGCCAGTACCTTCAGTCGCTTCTGCGGATCTGTCTGATGGAACTTCTTCGTCACATTCAATAACCTCAAAGTAAGACTGGGAAGCGAATGGAACAACAGTTGACAAATCAAATGGCTGAGTAGTACCATCTCCTGTAAAGTTACTCTTGAATTGCTCAAATCCGAGAGCAGAGTAAATATTAGTGATAATAGAGTCGTGAGTGAAGTCCATGTAAAGTTTTTGGTCCAATGGGAATGTGGCAGAATCAGAATCCAATGTACTATTTTGGAGTGCCTGTTTAGAAGGGTCATAGGTAGTATTGGTAAGTCTGTTCTTGAATTCTTCAACCCAACTAATACCAAGAGCTCTTGAAGTTTGGGCACCATAGAAGTTATCATTGTACCAAGTCCAACTGTTGTAGTATTCATAACTTTCCCATTCCTTTTGAGTGAATAAGTTACAGAATTTAGAGTATCCTAAGTTAACAGCTTCGAATGTACACAATTCTTGGAAGCCATAGACATCCTGAGCAGTTAAAGTTAAGCCATCTAAATCTTTGTTGATACGGCTAGTAGCATCAGCAAGATAAGACTCCAAAAACTTAGAGGCAGTCTTCTTACTCAATCCAAGCTGTTGAATTTCAGCATTCTTAGGACAAGCTTCGTAAGTAGCCAAAGAGTTGTTATATCCTTCTTCTTCAATGATTAATTCTAAGTCAACATATTTTTGCCAGTTAGTACCAAAGAAACCGATAAGGAAATATTCAGCAGACATTGTCATACGTTCTTGAGTAGTAGATCTAGCAACCATTTTAGAATTCATATCATTAAAGTCATACATTCTACCATATCTGAAGAATGATCTAGCACCCTTATCAAATAATTGTTGATTACCAAGAGTAGTAAGAATATTAACACCTTGATCGTATGACCATGAGTTTAAAAATTCAAGATCACCAGTTGCTTTAAATGTCGCGTTTTTAATTTTTGGTGCAACATCTGAATCATGAGTATTATAACGAGTACCGTGTCTTGATAAGATATGAACTTGATCGATTTTACATTGACCAGGTAATCCATAATCAAAAATTCCCCATCCTTTACTAACATAATAAGGAGAAATAGTTCCAAACATTTCAAAAATATTTCTATCACCATCTTGGTGATCAGAACTTTGAATTGAAGTTTCAATGGGCTGTGGAAGTGAGTAAGTTTGAGAAGGAGTTCCAGTTTTTGGAGCAGCATTATCAGTTTGAGCTAAAAATGGTGCACCAGCAGTTCTAGTTGGTCCAAGAAATCCAATATTTGTTGCAAATTGTTCATCTTTATTATTAGAAACATTTTCTAAACCAATTGGTAATGCTGTTATCGCAGCGATATGCGCAGCTAAATAATAAAGTGATATAGATGTAATAAACATCGCTGTATTTAAAAAAAGTAAAGAATATAAAACTGGCTTACTTATTTTAATTCCAGTAGCAGAAATGTTCATATTTATAACATTTAATAAATTATTGCCGTTTATGTTTGTGCTATATCCCAGCTAAACTTCTTGTGTCAAGTAATTTTCGTGCCTTCAAATTAGATGCCCGTGTTACACCATAATGGGAAACGTGTCTCCATACAAACTCCTACTTGTGGAAATTTATGATTAAATAAAAGGCCATTATCTGGAATGGATTAGATCTTCCAAGAATTGGTTCATCTCTTTCAAAAAAAAAAAAAAAAAAGTATTGTCTAACTTTTTTCAGCAGGCTTTGTATCTCCTCCTACTGCGCTGTAGCTCCCAACATGCATGAATACGCTCTATCAGCTCAACATTAACTCTTTAAAACACAGTTGATTCTATATGAAGCTCGAGATAATAAATTAAAGGCACAATAAAACATTCTTCGGCAAAATATCCCACTTCTATTTTTACTACACACCTCATACGACCTCTTTACTATCCCATCAGGGTCCCACTAGTTAGTACCCACCAGCGAACGCGCGGACGCCGTCTTATTCCTACTACAGTAAACAGTCACAAGCTCACCACAGAAGGGCTAGTTTTTGTCCAAACCTGAGTTATTTTAGCCTCAGACTGCTGCGGCGAGCTCGCAATGTGCGATAGTTACTTAATGTATTATTTAGAGTTCAATCTGATCGGCTGTACACATTCAAAGCAAGCACTTAAGCACTTTGCTGATCGCTCTTGAGTGCGCAGAGCTTTAGCAGCCAGGATTCGAACTCTGGGTATCATTAGAGCACGACTAGGATCCCCAGATATACCTTGGTATAGATATTGTGGCCTACTTGGTCGCCCATATCTCAATATACTCTCTACAAACAGCTGAAAATTCGCCAAAAATCACTGCAATTCGCCTCACAACGTTCCTGCGCAATAATTGCAAACGTTGCTACTCAGTTGGTGGCTTTTCTTATAAGCGAATCATGTATTATCCTGCGCTAGAATCTGGCCAAATCCTTATACACTGCCCATCAGAACTGTAACTCTTTAGACGGGCCCTGGGTTCATAACCGCAAGTTCGAATATGCATATTGGTAGCCGGGGTGAAAAGGTGTTGAAATAGAGATATCTAGTTGACTATTTTTTAATAATTTTTTTGGCTAACTATTATATATATATAATTATATTATTTTAATAATATTTTTTTTCTAAATTTTACAAGTAGTAGTGGGAAATGAGGATCTGTGTACACAGGACAGTGGGTATACCTGCGCTGGCTGATCATGCATGAGCCAACCACGTCTAACGAGACATACGATTGATAGTTTTAAATTATATATAAAAAGGACAATACTGGCTCAAAAGCCGTTTGAGTGTTTAATAATTGAAATTTTATAACTTTTTTTTTGACACCAAAGTTTTTTAAACGATACCATAATGCAATCTTGGTGGAATGATCAGTATGGAGGATTAGATAATCTATATCAGCAAGGGAGGGAAAGTGTTCAAATTAGAAAAAGAAATAATCAAAATAAATCAATGAATTCAAAGCCTAGATCAGTTTCTTCAGAATATGGTGTTCTGAGAAAATCTACCATTACTTCTCGTCATTTGTCACTCGGGCACACCCCGTTTAGTGATGACATATTCAACTCGTATGCTGCTATAGTTGATGCCAATCCGTATGCTGAGGACGATGATAATATGACAAGTATAAGTGTGCGGATCGAGAAGATGCAATTAGACAAAATGAAAAAGAAGCAGGGTAGCAGATCCCAGAAGAGATATACCACCATGCCAGCTAAGTACGACAAAGCGTTACCTCCTACCCCAGAGGAGCAGCAGACGTCTAATACTGATTTAGCCTTAGTCAGAGCTCCAGCTCGTAAGAATGTGCGAAAGACTTATTCTTATCAGCCGAATGAAGAGGATAGATTTAATCAATCTGATAAAGTTGCTGAATATAAAGTTCACCAAAGACTAAGACTGGAACTTATGGATACAATAGTTGATACTTCAGAGATGGCTGATTTTTTTGGTGCTCTTAAAAGACAACATACTTTAGATACTCTTCGAAGAGTTCAATTAGATACTGAGAGAGCACTTGATCGTGATCGTTGTCCAATGTGTCAAAAAACATTTCAAGATACCCATGATAATACAGTTGAAGCTTTAGGAGCTAGATATCATTTACATTGTATTACTTGTTATGATTGTGGGAAAAAATGTGGTAATAAATTTCATGAAAAGAATGTATCAGTTCCTGTACAGTTTGATATTGAAAATTTATTAGATGATGAAAGTGATCAAGAGAGTTCTCCTGATGATGAGGAACTCAACAGTTGTTCAAGTGAACTCAGTTCTATCAAACCTTTAAGGTTGAGCAGATTGAGTACACTTTCTAAATCCACTTCCACTGTCATTGCATCTCCAACCAGTTCAACCTTTGATCAAACACTGAGTACAATCTCGCCAGTCAACTCAATGTTCGATGATCATGCTCCATCTGAATCTTCACAGAGCTCTGTTGAAAGCATATATGCAGCTAAGCCAACGACTACTGCTAAGTCCTCTGAGACCAGACTCGTCATCCTATGTGATCATGACATGCACAGAAGAATGGGCACCATCTGCTCGCAGTGCAATGATCCTATAGTTGGTGAACAGTACTTGAATCTATCTGAGACTCAGCCTATTCATTTGGCGCATGTCAAGTGTGGAGTATGCGATGCACCATATAATAAGGATGTAAAGTTTTTCAGAAATGGTGAATTCTTTTATTGTCAATCAGACTATTCCAAGTACTTTGTCGATATCAAATGTGGTGGATGTGGTGGAGATATCAATGGCTCAGAGAATATCAAGAGAGTGCAGAGAAAAGGTCAGGCAGAAGTACAGTACTTTGACTCACAGTGTTATAAGAAGTTCCTTTTTAATTAAATAGTTTTACGATAATGATTTTTTTTTATTCCCCTGGTTTATTCGCTATATAGTTTTCTTTTTACGAAAATAAATATTTTCAACTCGTTAGTGTACGTAAAATTTTTATCTAATGAGTGTACGGAAGAGGACTGAACTCAAGTTCACTGAGCCACTTATCATTGCTAAAATCATCTGCTGAACCTCTAAGGTTGGGATCTATCTTTAAGAGACGAGCCAATGTGGCCCGCACGCCCGTAGGAACATCAGATTCAAAATCTCTAAATAGTTTATAAATTCCAATTTCACAGTTTAGCTTATCAAACTTCTTGCGTAGAGTTAGAGTTAGAAACGAGAATCCCTCATCATCAAAGGTCAAGTCTTTGTAGTATTTCGGTTCCGGGAGCTGCCCACTCTGTAGCACATTCTCAAGCTCCTGTTTACTATTAGATTTATCTCTTTCAGCATCCTGAATCTCAATTCCTATTTCATGGACTCTGTAAGCATCAAATCTAGTGTCTCCTGGTCGCAGTCTCCTCCATGGATATTTAATTGCTGAACTAGCTTTGTTAGATCCTCTATTTTGTATCATATCAGAGAAACTTTGTTCCTCAACTTCATCGTCTTTGATCAGATTTTTTACCATCAAAATATATAAAATAATCCCTAAAGACCATAAATCATTAGGCGCAATAGAATATGATATAGATTTACCAGCCTCAGGACCAATAAATGGTTCAGTACCATATATACCAACTGGGTGAGTATTACTAAAACTTGAGCTACCACCAAAATCAATTATTTTAATATTTCCTTTATCATCAATGCAAATATTATCAATCTTTAAATCTCTATGAGCTATTTTTTTACTATGTAAATATATTATACCTTCAGCAATCTGTTTAAAAATTTGAAGTTTAACTTTAGTAGATGGAAAAGTTTCAAGATAATTCAAAAGACTTGTTGGATAATATTCCATAATAACTCCAGTAGTTTTATTCCCAAAAAACAATTTATTAGTATGAATACCTATTACTTCTCCAAGGAACTGTGATCCATTTCTATGCGGTTTATCATGAAGTTCTTTACTGAACGCAAGTTCTTCATTGGCAGATAATTCCAGATTTTGCGCAGGAGAAGAAAGACCAGATTGTCCATTATAAACCTTACGACAATATTTCTTCTTGTTTGAATCTACATATAACTGAACATTTACCTCTAGACCTGATGCAATTCTATTAACCTTGTTCCACAAAACAAGCTGTTTACCATCTAGTGTATTTACAGTTATTTTATACCCTCCTGAACCTTCAACTGGCGCACGATATGCATAGAAACGTGCCATCTGTGATGCCACAGTCTATGTTCTGAGCCATAACATTACTATATATATATATATAGGAGGCGGGGGCTGCGAACCCGCGATGCGCGCGAACGTTTTGATGGGTCAACAGCTACAGGCGAAGCCCACGGTTGTGGACTGACCCCACATAGTAGGAAAATTAAAAGTTATAGCTTCCAGCAGCATCGTAATGCATATATATCACACAGTCGCCTGATCCACCCCGTCCTATAACGATATTAATGGCCGCTTTTGCTATTTTAGCTGCGACAGACAAAGTACCAGAATCGGAGACTTTTGCTGAATTTTGCAGATTTATCACTGGATTTTTTAGTAGATACCACAGACACTTGGTCACTCTTAAATAGCTCAGTGCTGCTGCCCGAAGGTTTCAAGTTACAGGAAACAACTGCACCAGGGCTGTCTCCACAGGCTCTATTCGCCTCAGCATGAGCCTTACAGATCACCGTGTAGCCAATCCCAGAGTCCAGCATGTTGGCGACCATATTAGCTTAAATATCCTCGTTAGAGCTGTCAATCCCGATCTTTCCTAGTATGAGACTCATTTCTGCTGCTCTGCGACCTTGTGTAGCAGCAGTTTTTGGGTTCGCCTGGCCCTATCTACGCGACTATTTGCAAAACTCTGTTTCACACCCCTTTCAGAGAAGAAAACATTTCGCAGTTGCCATAATAATGCATACTACTATTCTACAAGCCTTTATTAGCTAATTTATATTGTTTGTATTTCGTTACGGGGCAGATGACAGTGGTTGCACTGCGACTATAGTCCATGCTCATATATGCGCGCTGTGACGTGAATGAGCAGTGAATCCGGGATTTTCCTGGAAAATTAACGCTATTTAAACTTGTATATAGACAAGACAAGCCATTGAAGATGGTATGTCGAAACTCGTATGCGCAAATATAGCCCTTTGTATGGTAGGAATTGCCTCCAACGCGTCCGGTGTGATTTTTGCTGTGTGTATTATGGCTGATATAGCATGCAATAGATGATCAAGTAGACTTATTTGACCTATAAGAAGTCTGTTTTCTTTTAAGGCTTATCTATTGTATACTTAATGGTGATCACGGTCTTTCCAGAAACGGCACCAGTAGTCTCAGCTGGAACACTTGTGATGGTCGGATTCAGCGTATTCATATTTGTCGCATAGACAATAGTTCTAGATGTTTCCACAATATCTATGGTTGTTGGAGTAACAGTAGTTACAAGCGTGGTAGTTTCGTGCTTGGTGAACTTGTGCTTGACCACGCTGGGTAAAAAACTGCTTAAATAGCCAAAAGCTTGCTGGCCAAGACCTACAAGTCCGAGAACTATTCCCCCTTGAGTTAACTCATTGTTAAGCTGATCTTCAGCTTGATCTCTTTTAATAATAGAAGGTGTTCTCAATACGATGCTGGCAACGCATACAATCTGTAATAACGAGAATAAAAATATCACACTTCGCACATTTACCATTATATTTGGTAATTAAGCAAATTATTCAGTTTCTGGGCATTTAATTCTTTAAATGCTCTGAGCGCGTAAATGGCATAAAAGTATTAACACATATTAACATGCAGGGCAACGGGGGGCATAAGGCATCAACTGCAAGAGAGCCGACATTCAGCGCGCTCGCGCAGCTCATCTCGAACTAATTACTATTAGTGGATCCCAGATTAGCGGCTACTCTGCTAGTAGAGTTTAGTAGATAAAATTATACGCTTAGAGCTCGTGCTAAGCATCTGCTGTTGCAGTATCTACGACAACCACAGTCCGCAGAGTACTAGGACCAGCACCTCGCATGCTAGCTCATCGGAATGTGAACTTCTCTTATGGTTCATACATGTTCATATAATCTATCACAAGTGAATAGAACTGTAATGTCCCCCAGTATCTGCAGCTTATGTCGCCATGTGGTGGTGGTTGACGTAGGCCACGTTGTGACATGTGAAATGATTACCTATATAATGAGGTGCGATCCAAGGGAAGGAATGGTAGCGCGCGCGCACTAGGAAAAATTCCAAAAAAAAAAAAAAAAAGAATAAAAAAAGTTTTACGACGAAATTCAGCTAAAACTTTCTAGTTAGAGTTATTACAATTATGAATAGAAAAGTAGCTGCTTCAGCGTCTGGAGCTGCCACATTGCTCTCATTCTCTTTCTTTGGTTTGTTTGGAGGTTCTGATTCTGGAAATCAACCAACTGCGACCACGGCTTCTCCGGCCTCTAACACTACAAGTTCTAGACTACCAGTTCCACAGCACCAGCCCAATGCACCAACTGCTCCTCAACCAGGCGTCGTTAACCCAACTGGATTTTTCAAGTACGGATTTCCTGGCCCAACTCATGACTTAGAAACTAAAGAAGAGTTTGTGAGCTGTTATGATAGAAGAACCCGTAATCCATATTGGGTTGTTGAACATATAACTTCAGATTCAATTAAATCAAATCCAAATGTTGATCGTCGTCATTCAACATTTAAAGAAGATGAAAAAATTCCACCAAAATTTAGAGCTCTTTTACGTGATTATTTTCGTAGTGGATATGATCGTGGTCATCAAGCTCCAGCTGCTGATGCAAAATTTAATCAAAATGCAATGAATGAAACATTTGCACTTACAAATATTTCTCCACAAGTTGGTGACGGTTTTAATAGAGATTATTGGGCTCATTTAGAAGATTTTTGTCGTCGTCTTACTAATAAATATAAATCTGTTAGAATTGTTACTGGTCCTTTATTTTTACCAAAAAGATTTCCTGATGGTAAATTTAGAGTATCTTATGAAGTTATTGGTAATCCACCAAATGTTGCAGTTCCAACTCATTTCTTTAAACTTGTGGTTGCTGAAACTGAAAGATCAAGAGGTACTCAACCAGCTTTATCAGTTGCTGCATTCGTATTACCTAATGATCGTATATCTAATGAAACTCCCTTAAAAGATTTCCAAGTCCCAATTGATGCCTTAGAACGGTCATCAGGTCTATCCTTTTTAAACATGATTGACCAAGGCACTCCCGTATCTGACTTGTGTAAGGACGTTTCCTGCCAAATAATTGTCAGGGACTTCTCCAACAAGATGCGCGCACTCCCAAAGCCAAAGCAATAGACTAATCATATAATAAATATAATTTAACCAAATATTGGTAGATATTGGTAGATATTGGTAGTTTGAGAAATCATCATTGACGCGAATGCCATGGCTTAAGCAGACGACATAGAGCCTTGTGTGGTAGTAGCCAAGAGAAATATATCGTACCCCACTAGTTACAATAGTACTATCTAAATTGGTTAGTAAATAAATCTTTCGCTTTCCCCTGCGGATCCATTGCATTAGCGCAGGTTGCATTGGTATTTCTTCGCTAACAAGTGGGTTCATGTTCGCGGCATTTCTTACTTTTTGCATGCATGTTCGTACGGCATAGCCAAGGAGGTACCATTGAGGTAATCATACTTAACAATATATCCATCCAATATATACCAAAGATATATATCCATTATTTCATAAAAAAAAATAATTAAATAACTTACACTAGGAAAGTTACACCCCTGAATATAAATTTTGGAGAGGGGGAATATTAAATATTTGCTGGATTGTTACAAACAAGTACCTAATACACATTCAAACAGTATGCGGTTGGTATTGGCAGTTATCCTTGCATTGCTCCTGATCCAATCTCTGGCAGCAGTTGTGGGTAACAAAATACAGTCTTCACAACAAAATTCAAATACAATTTCCAATAACCAAAGTGCTACGAAGCAGGTACTACTTCCAAAGTTTCATAAAAAGATGGCCTCTGCTTCACTACTGTTACTCGATAGCAGTCTACTAAAGAGCCAGTCCGATACTCTCAGCTCACTACTGCTGAAAGACGAATCTCTAAGCTCTGGAAATCTGCTCTCCATTCCAAAGATCAACAGTATAGGGGTGGCAGCACCTGCACTTCTGGCAATCTCCCCAAAGCTCCCAACAGTGTCCATCGCACCAGTGGTCTCCATCGTGCCTGCGGTGTCAGTTGCGCCAGTGGTGTCAATCGCGCCAGTGGTGTCAATCGCACCAGCTATCTCGGTGGCTGCTCCCATTTCAGTGGCTGCTCCAGTCTCGGTGGCTGCTCCCGTCTCGGTGGCTGCGCCAGTTGCCGTGATCTCTGCGGCTACTCAGGCGTCGATAGCGACGCTCCAGGCTCCTGTTGTCACGCCAACTATCACCGTCACAGCAGAGGCGCCAGTCAAAGCTCAAAAAACAATACAGAATACCGCCAATAGTGCCATTGGTAATAGACAGCTGGTGCCAGCTGTAGCAGCTCCGTCTTCGGCAGCCGAGCCAATTGGTACCCCACAACAAACTAAAGAAAGCATCAGCCAGGCTATATACACATCCATAAGTGGCGCAAAGACCCCTACAAAGTCGCAGACCCTGCTTAACCCAGTGCCGGTTGTAGCTACTGCTTCTGGTTCCAGCGAACCAGTTCCTGCTGCGGCTGCACCAGACTCTTTACCTTCAGCAAGCGAATCCAATGCCGCTCCAAAAGAATCAGGAACTGACGAAGAGGAAGGACTGGGACATTCATCTCATGGACACAAGTCTCATGGTGTGGGAAAGCAAGGTGTCGTAATTCCAGAACAGGGAGGGGTCCCTTACCAGAGTTCTGGAGACTCACTTAAAATAGGACATACACCAGGTGAGGGTGAAGAGGGTCATGGAAATGCTGAAAATAATAACTCACCTCAAAGCAGATTAACTGTATCATTAGTTTCTGAACATTTAACTACAGAACAACCATCTAAAATTACAGCAGCACCAGAATCAGAATCAGAATCAGAGTCAGAATCATTAACTCATGTATCAACAAATACTAAATCAAAACATCATTATTTACCTGGAAATATAATTGGTAACCATGGAGGTGCTAGTGGTAATGGTGGATTGGGAATGGGGGCAGGTTTGGCAGCTGGTGCTGGTGTTGGTGGTGCTTTAGCTGGTGGAAGTGCTGCTGGTGGTTTCCAAAATGATATGGATGCTAAATTAAATTTATTTATTGAGCAAGGAAATATTGTACTTGGTGCTGTTGGTATTGTTCAAGCAGTTGTAGGAATTGTTAGTGGTGTTATGAGTACTAGTTTCGAAACTTTAACCAGTACTTATACATTCTCTGGTGAACAAGCTACATCTATATTAAATAATCCAAGTGTCTATGTTACGAGTGTTGAATGGATTACACAAACTGCGCAGGCTAATTCAACCATTACTTTGCAATCTCAAATAACTTCTGCTCTGATTGCTAGTCAAACAGCTACTTCAATTCTGACGTCTATTTAATTTTAAAATAGACCCCATAATACATTTATATATAGTATAATTAAAATTTTTCTTTAAAAAAAAAGTTTTTTACTTTTAAAACATTTCGTAATTTTGTTAATGGTTAATTCTCACCAGATCAGATAACCCCAAAAAATAACGGTTATGCACACCTATGCTAGGGAGCTAACCAGAAACAGGTACTAATACAATGCCATATATTCGTATTATATCGTGTGCCATAATATGTCATAATTTATCCAATAAGAATATAGACGAGTCTTAGCAACAGTAGTTATGATGAATGGTACTCACTGTAGGTAACCTAAAATCACTATATAAGTACCCTATGTGCCGTATGATGGAATATTATAATATGTATGCATGTTGAGAATGCCAGAGTCAACGCACGGCACAAACTTGCAGGATGCCGCCCTAACATACATAGAAGCCATGGATAAAGGTCAACACCATTCCGCTTATCCTATCACAATAAATATATTGAGTTATCCAGATTTACCAATATATAATATATAAGGTTAATAAGCTTTAATCAACCAACCGTCTCTGATAGCTGGAGAAAACATTAATCTTCAGTTTTCAAGCAATGATAATCCATAGAAATCAATCGTTAGTGGTGATAATTCTTTTCATCACTAGGCTATCATGTGCTTTATATTTTAGAAATACCAGCTCAATATCATCATACTCTTCAGCCCAGCTTCTAGTGTCCAGTTCAAGTTCAAGTTTAAGCTCAAGTTTAAGCTCAAGCTCGAGCTCGACAAGTGCGCCACATCCATCGGCGGTGTTGTTGAGCCTCCAGCGTACTGATCCTATTATGTCAAATAATAGTTACATTGATGAGATTACAAACGAGATATATGAACAAGTATCTGATCTTACAAATCGCACCTTTTTTGACCAAGTATTAAAGCCAAAGATACAGGTAGCACTCGCCAATGGATCTAGCTTCATTATTGCAGATAATATTAAAAAACTAGGCTCAAAGAAAGTAGCAAATGTCGCTGCTACCGTGGAGTCACTTGAGAGCTTGGGTAAGATTAGTAAATCCGCCTCTACATTATCACAAACAGAAAAGAATGCTGTAACATTAGCAAAGACTGAACAGGCAGCAAGCTCGGGAGGATATTTGAAAAGTATTGTATCATATGTTACTAAATTCTTGGGCGGTTTCAAGTCAACTCCTACTACAGCTACTGTTGCCGAGCAAAAACTAGGCCTGGAGCTCAAACAATTGCCATTAACATTCAAGCCAGCTGCCACACCTATTGCAGTACCTGCGGTTACTGTACCTAAAGTCGTTACACCGGTTGCAGTACCTGCGGTTACTGTACCTAAAGTCGTTACACCAGTTGCAGTACCTGCGGTTACTGTACCTAAAGTCGTTACACCGGTTGCAGTGCCTGCGGTTACTGTACCTAAGGTTTCTAAAATTGAGCCAATACAACAAGTACAACAACCAGAAACAGTGTTAAGGGCCACTAGCCTCCTAACTCTCCCTACTGCCAAACCGGAGAACATCAATTCTGTACCTAAAGTATCTGTTGGTACTCAGGCAAATCCAGAAACAAACAGTAAGGTTCTGAGCAATCTTAACACTGGATCAGACTCACAATCATCTCAAGGTGAAGGTTCATTAAGCTCTGGAGGCTCACAAAATGGCAATTCTGGTTCTAGTGGAAATCTCAACTCCAACTCGAACTCGAACTCGAACTCGAATTCTAACTCTAACTCGAACTCGAACACCAACTCGAACACCAACTCGAACACCAACTCGAACAACAATGAGAACACCAACTCAAACTCAAACTCAAACTCAAACTCGAACTCGAACAGCAATGAGAACACCAACTCTAACTCTAACTCCAACTCCAACTCCAACACCAACACCAACACCAACTCTAATTCTAATTCTAATTCTAATTCTAATTCGAACTCAGACTCTAACAACAACAACAACAACAACAATAATAATAATAACAACAACAACAACAACAACAACAACAACAACAACAACAACAACAACAACAACAACAACAACAACAACAACAACAACAACAACAACAACAACAACAACAACAACAA
>JAJLYT010000008.1:0-191604 GCA_030571755.1 Saccharomycopsis olivae (nom. inval.) | reverse complement strand
AACCCTGGAGCATCTGGAGCAACTGACAGTGCTGGACAGGCTAATAGCATCAACATTGGTGGTATATCCGTTCCGTTAGGAGAGAAAGAGAAAGGTGCACTAAGTCTTGTTCAAGATTTGAACCAAGTTGGACAAGGAGGAGTCAAGACTATCACCCTTAACGGAGTGGGATTCCCTGTTGGTGGTGATGCTATCGGAAAGCTATTACAATATGGTGGTGTTGGATTAGCTGCATTCAATATTCTCTCAGGGCATACTGTAACACAGCTGGGAAGCACAGTTGTTTCTTATAGCCAGATCCCTACCACAGTCACATTATCATCAATCCCATCAAGTGCTGGTATAAGTTTCATCACTGTCCAGGCATCCCCAACGAACCAGGAAAACCAAAATGTAATTGTGGTTACCGCACAACCTAAGGTTAACGAACAATACCAGAATCAGAACTACAACATCCAGCAACAGCAGAACACTCAAAGATACACTGTCACCCTCCAGCCTCAATCCGGAAACGAAGATAACAGTCAGCAATACAACGGAAACAGAATTGTATATACCAACAATTACCAGAATCAGAATCAGAACCAAAACCAAAACCAGAACCAGAACCAATACCAGAGCCAATATCAGAGCCAATACCAAAACCAGAATCAGAACCAGAACCAGAACCAATACCAAAACCAAAACCAGAACCAAAACCAAAACCAGAACCAGAACCAAAACCAAAACCAGAACCAGAATCAAAACCAAAACCAGAACCAATACCAAAGCCAAAACCAGAACCAATACCAAAACCAGAACCAATACCAATACCAAACCCGAACTCAATATCAGAACCAGAACCAAAATGTGAATCAAAACCAAAACCAGAACCAGTTCCAGAGCCAGTATCAGAGTGCTCAGGAGAGTCAGAGATAGTCCAGAGTCCTGGGAAGCGCACCATAGACACATATCAGCGCGCACTTAAAAATAATTACACTTCTTCTTGATTTTAAAAAGTCAATTCTTCATTCTTATACTTTAATTCTTTAATATAAAGCCGGCCTTTACTTGATTATACATTGTAGATAGAGTTACTGGAATACTACGTAATCGTAGAATCCAAAGAAGTTAATTGCCTTTACAGTGCTGGTATCAAGACCAGTTTTCTGTAAGCTAGTGATGCAGCCATCCTCATAGTTCACTGGTGATGAATAATAGCCTGAGTTGAGTCTGAGTAACTTTGAGAAATTCAGTAAAGCAGCATCACAGGCGTTATTTTGAATGCTTAATATGCCCTCTAGCTCCAAGACAGATTGAATGAAATACTCTCCCACAGCAGAATTGTTTAAGAAGAAAGTCTTGAAACGCAAAAATTTTAAGAATTGCAGACAAAACTGCTGTTCATAGTTCATTCTAGTTTTGGCTTCTACCAATCTTAATCTTAAAAAGCATGCAACTACCTCAAATAGCTCCCTAGAGAATTCACCTTCAGTGAATTTATCAATCGGTAAATCATAAAAGAAGCAAAATATTTCAACAATATCTGTGGCAGATGTTACTCTGTGAAAATTTAAATGATTAGAAACAAAGTTTTCAAAATACTGGCGCTCATATTGTGATTTGAAGATATTATTAATATCCAACAGTGATACTCTGGACTTAAAATAATTTATCGCTGTTGATTTGATAAAAGAGCCTCTATTTCTAGAATCTGATTGCAGAGATTGAACTTCGAATAAGAATTTATCATCAAGTTTTTGTAATACTTTTGAATAAATTAATTGGTTAAGTTGTAACTTTGAGAGTTTATCTGTCCAAATTAGGTTAATATTTCCTTCAAGTGATTCTTCTGGAAAACATGCATGATGAACTAAACTATTGTATATATGAACTCCATTAAGAATATTAAAATCACTAATTTTAAAAGGCATTATAGTAATGTCTTTAATTGAATTTGGTATTATATTATTGATATGCAGTCTTCGTACATCGTTCCTAATATTCCACATACTAAATTTCTCTAATTTAAACATGGGTAAATTTAAATCAAATCCATTATTTCCCAACTGTGCTTCATCAATACTATCCTTGAGCACTAATAAACATTCTGTAAAAATATAAGAATGTAAAGACGCGCAAAGACTGTTTCTGAATCTCTCTGCTATACGATTTTTCTCGTTCCCTAACAGAATATGATTCACGGTTATCCCCTGTAATATCTCATGATCTATTGAATTTAAAGACACTATAAGATCATCTACCTTAGATACCTTATGTAAAAACAGATCAAAAATCAATTTCTGACCAAATAAATAATGTGTATATGACTCAAGTAGCTGATTAACCCAACAAACATTATTAATGGACGCATATATCTGCTTCTGAGTTTCTGATAACTGTTTCGATTCAGATCCTCCAAAAGCGAAATCATTAAGACTATTTATTAAGTCATTAGTATCATCATTATGTAAATAAGCTCTTGTATAAGCACTATCCAAGTTTTTCCCTAATACGAACAACGCGTACTCTGCTCTAAATCGCTCGTCAAAGACTGAGTTCAAAGTGTCTAAACTCTGATACGTAAGCTTCGGGTATAAATCAGCTTCAGTACTTGAGTTACCGATACGCATGTTTCTTTTTCTTCTTATTAAAGTAACAAAGTTAAAAAAGTTCCTGTATTAGACTATATTACATTTAGCGATGGCTATAAAAGAAATTTAAAAAAAAAATAACATAAACGGTGCCACCCAGGCCAAAAGAGATTATAGATCTACGCTTTCCGAGTTAGCGGTCATCCAAACTGCATTCATATGCCAGTCTGCGCGGTAAGACGTATCACTATGCGATGAGCTCCGAATATTGGGAATCCTCAGTAAGCAGTACCTAACGACTATAGATATTAAACAGCCACCTTTCTCTTCTTAGCTCTTTGTTCATAGTCTTGCTCATCAGATACTAGCCGATCAACAAAATCAGAAAATAGCTTCACATACGGCTTAAGAGAAGTCTTGTTCCATGCAGGTTCGTTAGCATCAATACTACCAGAATTAGCTGATTTCTCAAACTCTGATTGAAGCATTGATAAGTTTGGTGCATTCATTGGATTAAAACCCTTTTTATTATAAGTATCATAATTATTATTTTCAATTAGTTTAAGCTCATTTTCATAATCTTCAAACATAACTTTTGAATCAAATGGAACACATACATTTCCAGTACCAGGATGAATACAAAATGGTGACTTTAATAAATGAATTAATTGTCTTGAAACTTCAATATCTAATCTAGGATAAAGTGTTTCAATAATAATATCTTCTCTCATATTTTGAAATTGTTGAATAGAGAAACCTTTTACTTTAGAACTATTCTTTTCATAAACTGATTTAATATCTTGCCATTTCTCTGTACTATTTCTTTCAGGATATTGATTCCACTTCTCTTTTAATAATAATCTTAAATTTTTATCAGTAATCATTGATAATAACCCTTCATCCGCTTTCTTATCATCTTGCCATGGATTTTGCTCATCAAGAATTATATCTTTAAATTTTTTCTTCAAAATATCTAATGATCTACTAATATGAGGATGTAATGGCCTTTTAATTCCTAAACCATTACGATTTCCATTCTTGTTACCACTTCCTGATCCATTAGGACTTCCTAAAACATCAAGATATTCAACAACTGCCCTTCTCTTCATCTCATTTAAACCTCTTGCTTTATGATCACTGACCCAACAATGCGCACCTCTTCTACCACTAAATACCCAAATAAAATCTTTAAATCCAAAATCTTCAACTAAAGCAGTCTCTATAATCTTGCTGCCAACAGTTATAAACTTCCAACATTTTTCACAAATCGCAGTACCTGAACAACATGTTCTAATACCATCATAATCTGTTAAATCAATATCAATTACAAAATCTTTTTCTAAAGGTTTCATAGCACTCTTTGGTAATCTCTTTCTTTCTTTTGGATTTACAGTATAAACAGCACCAATTTCAAATCTAGTAGGATTAGCTCTAATAACAGAATTCTTGAAATCGGTTAAAGAAGTATAAGAATTATACCGCTGATAAGCTCCTGATCTGTACTCATACGCAAATTCTCTATTAGCAAAACTTGAAGTTATTTCAGTTTTTGAATGAGATATCCAATGAAATATATGCTCAAATGGAAGTAAGTTCTTATAGTAAAAGGTCATGTCAGACTCTGATACTTTACCCTTTGAGACAGTCACTGGCTTCTGCTCAGGCTGTTCACTTTCATTAGGTACAGCAGCGGGAGATCCAGTCTCTGAGGGAGTCCGCGAAGGACTGGCATCTGAAGCTGACTCAACTATTGAAGGCATTTTCTCGCTGGAGTTTAGCGGTGTTTAGTAGCTGAAATAGGCCAAAATACAAAATATATATATAAAAAAAAAATAAAAAAAATGCCCAACGCGTCGCGTTCCGACGCGCGCTTAGCAATCTATGATTTGTTTACAATAATACGGGGAAATAATTCTGGTTTCGGGAGATATATTTAGGGATGAATGTGCGCGCGGACACCACTGGGCCTGATCTGATGGAGCTCAAGATGAATGAGTTTCAGCTGAATTTTAGGGGGACCATACAGGACTATAAAGCGCGACTTCTGGAGTCTCGTGCGAGCTATTCTCAGGAATATGAGAGTATTATACTTAAGCAAAGCGAGATACGTGAAAAGACAGAGAAACTTTTAGAAGAAGAACAAAGGGTCAAAGATTTATTGGCTAGTGAGCATCATACTTTACTGGATGCTAAAGAAAAGATTGAGGAGCTTAAAAAGAATGAGGATTCAATATTGACTAATCGTAATGTTTTAAAAGATAAAATTGAGTCATTAAATAATCAAATAGCAGCTAAACGAACTGAATTAAATAAATCAAAAAGATATTTAACTAGAAATTTACAGAAAGATTTAGATGTGGTTAAATTATATGAAACATTTCTTGGATTAAAAATTGGAAGTATTAAAGATGATATTGTAAGCTTTCAATTTTTTAATTTATTTCAAAATGATTTAAATCATTCATTTGAAATTATTCTTGATGTTTCTGATCCACTGGGAAAATATAAACTTAATGAATTTCCTAAAATACTTCCTAATCATGAAATTTCTGATTATTTAATACATTTAAATGAGACTAGAAATCTTGTGTTCTTTTTAAAAAATATTCGTTCCTCTTATATAAGGAATTATTCCCCTTAATGTCATAACCATGAGTCGCAGCATTTGCGTGTATACTACTATTTCAATATATTAATTATGTCCTAATATATTAGTCGCAGCCTAGTAACTATTATGATACATCATTATAGATACATAACTGTAGATACCTGTATGTGTATGCAGATCTGGTATGATGATGATGGATCTAAATTGCTTGTGATTATAAGACACTCTAGATACGGTGTTAATTACACTCCGAGCTGATTACAGCTGTCAGCACACTACCAGACACACCTAATATTTGGTTTAAATAACATCCGATACGAGTCTTTGGACATATATTTAAGGTCTAGTTCGTATTTCTTGCTGTGTGATCTTATTACGGCATATTTAGCAAGAAAAAAAACAAAACAGCAAAAGCAGTTATATTTGCCCCCTAATACCGAGCACCAAAGCAGATATGCCTGAATCAGAAACACAAGGCACAAAGCGCCTGTCTAGGGATTTCAGTATAAATAGAGCTGCCAAATCTCTCATATTGAATGTGCCCTCGCAACTATCGAGATCTAGGAGTTGGGGTCGCCGGAGATTAGATAAGCGGACGCCATCAAGCCCCACTACCAAAGAAGATATTATTGCCACTGATGAGAGTACTAAGGATTATGCTACGCTGCACATTGCGAAGTCTGTTATTTCACTTTTAACTACAACTAGTATGTACGATGAGTTCCATAAGTTGGGAAAGGACAGTTATGCGCCAGGAGATGCCGATGAGCAAATCACTGAGGAAGATCAGACCGGTATGCCTCAGCAAGCCAATAAAGATGCCTATACTAATGATAGCGATAGAGATTCTATGAATGAGGAGATTGAATATCTGGATGAAGAAGATGATGAAGAAGAAGAGGAAGAGGAAGAGGAAGAAGATGTTGAAGATTATGTGACTGAGCTAAATGCGGGATCCTCGGGTGACCATGATGGTATATCACAAGGGGTTGATGCAGTGTCATTGGGTGATAAAAGAGATAAGCTGCACTCTTCTAGTGAGTTGTCTGAGGAACGTAAGTTGTCAGTTCTCGAACTTTCAGTAATTAAATTGTTGGAATCAAAGAGGCAAGTAATATGTGGTGTTCATTCTTCTAGAATCATTTCATCCAATAAGAATATTAAAACAAGAGCTATTGCTTTGAGCAGAAAGTTAGTTTCAACGTTTAATGTTAGCTGTGATGATGAATTGATTGATGATTACTCATGCTGGTTATTAAGAGATGTGCTTTTACAGGGCCATCTTTATATCACTAAAACGTACCTACTTTTCTTTGCCTATTTACCTCATCATCATTTACATCTGCATCATCATCAAAGTATTAGCAGTGTTAATGAAGATCCTAATAATATAAGCACTATGAGTGGAAATTTATCAATGAAAAAGTATGCTATTCGTCCAGGCTTGCAAAGATATTGGTGTGTTTTAAAAGACTGCACATTATCTGTATACAATAGCTCTACCGATTTATATTTCCCAATGCTATCTATTGACTTAAACAATGTGTTAAAAGTGGAAGTGGTATTATCTAAAAGCTCAGCTACCTCTCCAACTTCAATAACGAAACTTGCAAGTTTTGGATATCATGATTCTGAAGACTTAGATGATGCAGAGAATAGTACTCAAGATAATGATGAGCTACTTCAGAAAATAAAGAGCAGAAAAGAAGTTTTAGAGAATTCTCCTACCAAGCCACAAAAGATCAAGATAATAACAGAGACAAAAACATACTACTTTTATGCGGATAATCTTAGTTCTGCAAATACTTGGGTATCTTATATTAAAACGCAATTATTCACCTTGAAAAACAAGAATGATAATGTCACTATAAAATTGCCACTTCGCAATCTTGTTGATTATGAAGTTAATCCAATTTTCGAGAATGCGGAGAATATACGGGTTAAAGTTTTAGAGGCAACTGATAGTTATGCCTTGGATGATTATTTTTTCTTGTTCTTCAACTCTTGCACTAATGCATTAAAAAGTATTGAATTAGCTATTGAGTTAAATAAGAAAAAATCTCTTGATAAGGATACTGATAAGGATAAAGATATACATGCTGAGATCATCACCGATAATTATGTTCCTTCTGAATCCATAAGAGAGGTAGGGAGTGTGATATCATTGCAAAATGATGAAGGTATAATTCCGAAAATTGGAGAAGGTGCGATAAGTGTTTTAACTAAACCTGCAAACTTGTTATTCGCTGTTGCGAAAAATAAAACCTTAAAGACTTTAAATCCAAAATATCTAGTCAAAAATGTCATTGGTCAACGTATTCATAATGGATTGGAAATGTGGTCAAGTAATCCTACACATTATGAAGAACTCAATTCAATGGAAAGAGGAATAGAAGATCAATACTTTGCTGCTTCAGAAGAAGAAAGAAATATATCAGCAGACAGATTTAAGAAACATTTCTCATTGCCTGACTCGGAAAAACTTGTGGCTACCTATTATGCATATTTGCAGCGTAACATGCCTTTATATGGTAAAATATATCTTGGATCTTCATATTTATGCTTTAGAAGTTTGATCCCAGGAATAAGCACCAAAATGATTTTACCTTTCAGTGATCTTGAGAATTGCTATAAGGAGAGAAACTTCAGTTTTGGTTACAGTGGTCTAGTCGTTGTTATAAATGGACATGAAGAGTTATTCTTTGAATTTAGTGCTAACGATAGCCGGGATGATTGTGAATATCTATTGTTAAAGCAACTTGACTACTTCAGAAGAATTAACGTTGAAAGTGCTGACGATCCTCTCAATGAGAGTATTAAATTATCAGGCTTTGCCAATCGACTTACTGAAATAGAAGACATACAAAAAAATGAGGATAAAATAAGTTTAGAGACTGGAGCATATGTTCCAATAATTTTCAAAGATTTTACTTTTGCAAGACCTAATGTTAAGCCAAAGAGAAAATATAAATTCACCTGTTTGACTATAGGCTCACGGGGTGATGTTCAACCATATTTGGCTTTATGTAAGAAATTAATAGCTGAGGGCCACAGTACAAGAATTGCAACTCATGGTGAATTTAAGGATGTGGTTGAAAAGTATGGAATTGAATTTAAAGAGATTGCTGGAAGTCCATCAGAATTAATGTCTTTCATGGGAAATCATGGATCAATCAGTGTAACATTTCTTAAAGAAGCCAAGCTTAAATTTTCTAATTGGATTGATGAACTTCTTTTAACTTCATGGGAAGCCTGTCAAGGTACTGAAATTTTAATTGAATCACCATCTGCTATGGGCGGTATCCATATCGCTGAGGCATTAGATATTCCATATTTCAGAGCTTTCACAATGCCATGGACTAGAACGAGAGCATATCCACATGCATTTATTGTTCCTGAACTGAAGAAAGGTGGTAGTTATAATTATTTTACTCATGTAATGTTTGAAAATGTCTTTTGGAAAGGTATATCTGGACAGGTCAACAAGTGGAGAAAGGAAACTTTGGGGTTGGGTAAAACAGATCTATATCAACTTCAACAAAATAAAGTACCATTTTTATATAATATTTCACCAGCAGTATTTCCTCCTTCTGTTGATTTTGCAGATTGGATAACTGTTACTGGTTATTGGTTCTTAGACGAGAAGAATAATTATAAACCACCGAAAGAGCTACAGTCATTTATAACCAAGGCTAAGAAAGATAAGAAAAAGATTGTTTATATAGGATTTGGATCTATAATTGTTTCAAATCCTAAAGAAATGACTGAAGCTGTTATTCAAGCAGTTCAGAAAGCAGATGTTAGATGTATTCTTAATAAAGGATGGTCAGATAGAATGAATAAGGATGACAAACAGCAAGAAATAAGTTTTCCTCCTGAAGTGTTTAATTCTGGATCCATTCCACATGATTGGTTATTCTCATTAATAGATGCAGCAGTACACCATGGTGGATCAGGTACTACTGGTGCTTCTCTTAGGGCAGGATTACCTACTGTGATCAAGCCTTTCTTTGGGGATCAATTCTTTTATGCTCATAGAGTGGAAGATATGAATGTTGGAGTATATTTAAAGAAATTAAATAGAGATTCTTTGGCAAAAGCCATCAAAGAAGTCACAACTAATTCAAGGCTTATTAAAACAGCCAATGCTATTGGTACAAGAATTCGATCAGAAAATGGTGTTCAAGTAGCTGTTGATAAGATTTATTCACAAATGGAATATGCTCAGACGTTAATCAGCCAAAAGCTTGCTGTATCAAAGACACATGGGAAACAGAGTAGTACGGGCAGTACATGGACCACTACAGGTGATGAAATGGTTGGTGATATTGATGAATATATGGATGATAAATCCGAACAGGTTGCTGGCAGACTGCGGAGTCCTACAAAATCAGGAACTGCTAGAGAATCTAGCGGTTCTTGGTTCTTACTATAAAGTTTGTAAGCTAATTTTCTTGTACACTTATTTTACTTTTTATATTTTTTTTTTTTTAAAAATCTCTTATATTTAATTTTTATATTATATGGTGGGCCTAATAGGATTAATAAATCACAGTAGGAAAGTAAATTGTTCAACTACCAAAAGTCTTAAGTTTGATATGGGACTCCTGGGACACAGTTGGCAGAGTCGATAATTCATTATTGAATTGTTCTAAATTGAACTTAACTAAAGCTTCCGCTTGAGCTTTTTGCTCAATTGATAAAACCTCATTCACGACTATTTTGAAACTCTCAGCATCTAAGTTCAACAAATTCATAAGTTTTGTATGTAAATATTGTTTAAATTGCCCAGAAACTGAGTCTGTTCCAAGCTTCTTATCATACCAACAGATAAGAGTCATGATGATAGTAAAAACAGGGACCAATTTATCTTTAACAGAAGTTTGTTTTGAATATAAGACTAACATCTCAACAATTAATCTTGGATCCTCAATCTTATCGTTTTTCTCAACCAAAGTCTTAACAAGTAATGGAATTAATTTTTTCATAATTGATATTCCGGTATCATTCGTATCTTTAGTACAATAAAGAATGAGACTCTTGATGGACTGAATACCAACAGGTAAAGTTGCTTTATCAAGTAGAGAATTTGTTAACCCTTTTAATAATAAATCAATGTCCTTCTCTTCAAACTTAACTGAGTCTCCAACAGATGTAACGAGAACCATTAAAGTTAATAATGAATTATTATCACTCTCAACAAAAGTTGGTCTGATTAAATTATAAAAGCTGCTAATAACATCAGCCTTTTTGTCATTAACCAAGGATACTATAACAACTTTCAAATTTGATAAAATAATTGGAACCAATACATCTCTGTATGCGTCATTCATATAAATCAATGACATTATATACAATAAGCAAGAGAGCAAGTCAACCTTCATCACCGTTGGGAACTTTTCAATCATTTCAACCAAAGAACTGAATGACTTTTTAAGAATTATCAATTGAACATCAGTTAGTTTTGCAGATGCAGTATCCTGTTTTGCAACATCTTCATCACCAACGAATGGAATAATATTAATAATACCAATCATGATCACACGTAAGAGTTCAAACAACTTGTCAATATTATCAGTGAAATGTTGAGCATCAGTAGTCTTTAAGCTGAAGTAGTTTAAGAACAATCCTGACATGATATCCACAATGACCGACTTTTCTTCATCTTCACTGACAATGATTAATCTATCAAATAAGTCAATAGTTTCTGCAAACACTTGATCTTGGAAAATTATATCAGAGGAAATACGAGAGTGGAATAACTTATTAAGAGCAGACAAAACTCTGTAATTATTCTTAGTACCAGTGGTAAACAATGACGTAGAGTTAGCCAATGACGATGGTTTGATTAACACTTCGATACATTGTGCAAATAAAACAAAGAAGAAGTTCCCGGCATCATTTTCAAGTAAAGAAAAAATTAATTGCTCCTTCTCTTCAATAATGCACCCAATAACGTCCACAAAATTAACCCAACAGGCACTATATAATGCGAGTTCTGCCTTCTGGTCATCAGATTCTTCATATTCGCCTCCATATTTCAAATTAGAGTACTCACGTAAGGCTAAAATCCACATAGGTACCAAGATCTCTAAATATTTATCCACAAGATCACCAATCTGCTGAGAGTTTCCAGAATTAATTTTGTTAGAGTCCTTATTATTCATAGAATATATTTTCAACTCTGCCCATGCATTTAATACTGATAATTTTATTCTTCTCTCCCCTCTCATGGTTAAAATATCCACATCGCCAATCTTAGGTTTTCCTTGAGAAGAAAACTCCTCGAGTGATGTAATCAAGATACGAAGGATTCTTCCACAACGATCAACAGGAACAATATTAGATCCAACAAACTTGGCACATACATTAATTGCTTCACTTGCAAGTTTAGTAGAGCTATCACTCGTAAATGCAGGAGTTAAAGCTGCAGTAATTTGTGCTTGCTGCTGTTCAAGTAATGAGACTGATTCATATAAAGGATCTTTGGCATCACCATAAATTGTAATAATATCACCTAGTATCTTAACACCAATTAATCTTAATGACATTATTGTTGATGTTGATGCACTGAAAGAGACTTTTACTAAATCCTGAATTCTTGGTTGAAATTGTTGGTACAACTTCTGATCATTTTGAGTATTAAGTAATAACATACGAATTAACTCTAAAATAAAGATTTTGAACTTATGGCTTGAAGGCTCTTCATTATCACCAGATCCAAATTCATTATCTATCTTTTTTACTTCTGTATTTGCATCATTACCAGTGTCATTGTTTTCAGCACCCTTTGCCATCGATTCCACTTCTTCATCTTGTAAATCAACTTTCACTTCTTGTTTCTCATGCTTTGTCAATACCAATCTATAATTTCCATATAATTCATCATATAATTTACTTCTGTGCACTTTGTAAAGAGTATTCAAAATGGAAAACCATTTAATATCAGCGGAAACCTCAAACCAGTGTTTGATTAAGGCACGCAAATCTGAAGAGTTTGGATTAGCATCCACGCACAACCATAAAAATTGTTTAATGTCTCTTTCCAATACTGAGTCAACAGGATAAATCTTTATCATTTGAAGATAGCAATTGACAACAGTATTAAACAAGGACTTGCTAGCAGTGAATCCAAATATTTCATTACTAGAATTAAATATAGGCAAAGGTGTATCTGGGTTACCAAAGCACATTTTCAAAGAGCTCTTAAGCAAATAGTTTAACGTTTTGATAAAAAACTCAAATGGAATAACAGACTTATCAAATACCATCAAATTTTCAATAGATTTTAAAGTTTCTCTGATTATTATACCGTCATTTTCAATCAATAAGAAGTGTAATAACAAGTTTTTCAATATCTGTTTTGATCTTGGTTTAAGCTCTTGGATATTTGGGCCAAGGGAAACGATAACAGTTCTGATTAATTTAATAATCACGTATTTTGAACAATAAATCAAACCAAAGTTTGAATTCAAGTTGGACGGCTTATAAATACCATAATTGTCATTCACAATAAATGTCTCTAAGCTTTCGAAAATCCGAATACACAATCCTGGGTTAGCTGCTAAGTGAGCTTCAACCAATGTGACTAATGAATACAAACTCCAGTAATGAACAACTGGATGAGGATCAGCAATCAAAGACAATAACACATCCACAATAGAGCTGAAATTCAGCTGGCGTTGTTTGTATAAATCACTCAAAATCAATGCATCAGCAGATCTTGTATATGGATTATCATTACTAACGATATCATTAATATGAATATTAATTCTCTCCTGTGGATCCAGATATTGAGATGATAACAATGCAATAGAACTAGCATTTAATCTGAAAAGGAACATATCTTTTAAATCGATTATCTTTAATGTTTCCATTAAAGTAGCAGCCACATTTGTCTCCAAAATAGCATTATTCCTTTGACAAACAGACAAAAGACCATGAAGTGCTACTGAAGAATTGATAGTGATAGCCTTCAATCTAAGTTTAGATGTTTTCTTGCGCATTAGATTTCCTCTCATTTGTTCAAGTAAAGATTGTTGAATCTTAGAAGATAAAAATGGGAATGCTAACGAAAAAATCTCAATTGATAGATCAATAATAGATGTTTGTAAACCGTAACTAAATTCAGTAGTAGTTGAATAACTTTCATCATAAATTTTTAGTAAATAATCATTAATGACGGAAGCAGTGTGAGGCTTAAACAATATCTTTTCCTCAAGAAGATCAACCCAACTTGTCTTAGAATAATGAGACTTAACATCTTTACCCTCAATGAATTCTGGAGTTACTTTCATGTTACTCATATCAGTGATCTCCTTAAATTCCTTGTGACTTCTAGTGAACTTGACAGATAATTCGGATAAAAACCCATCTTGAACTTTACTAGTTAATCCATATGACAATCCATCATTAACAAGATACAAATCAAGATTATTCAAATCATCACCAATTGCCTTGTCTGATTTGTCATTCATAAAGTGACTTCTGTATTGCTTAAGCTCTTTTTCCTTATCTCTTTCTTTATCCTTCAAAGTAATGTTAATTACGGTCTCCAATTCATCATTAAAAATCTCAGGCTCCGAAAAGTTCTTCAACGCAAAGATAAGAATAGAAGAGTTTAAGTCATTCTTTATATGACTAGAAAGTTTTACATAACATTGTAACACTCTCTTCTTATGTAACAAAATAACCTTTTCTTTCTCTTCATTGTATGACTCTTCTCTTTCCTTTGGACTAAGCTTTGATATATTAAGTTCTAAAGAATTAATATAAGATAGACACTTTGTTAAAAGGTAAGATGTCTGTTTAGATATTTCTGGTGTTTGAGAAACATTTCCGAGAAAGTTAAGTAAACAAGTCAAACCATAATTTCTAATTTCTAAATTTCTGAAGATATCATCCATACGAGCTTTCACCATTTTATAGTCATTTGGGCCAGTTGAATTTAAAGTTGACTGATAATTATGGGTCAATAAATTTTTCCAGAAGATGAAAAATTGGGAGATATGAATCTTGATAAAACTTTCATCATAATTCATAAGACCTGTAAGTAATGTCCAACTAATTAGTCTTTTATTGAAAGAAAGTTGAATTTCAGTAATTGATTGCTCAATATTATTGCTATTACTGCCTAATAAGTTTGACGAAGTGATTGTAGATACACTTTTCAACTGTGAAGATGCGAATGTCAAAGTACGAGCAACAACATCCTGTGAAACATAGTCTTTATCAATAATTTTGATTAAAAATGCCACACAATTCGCATAACCATGAATCTTACCAAAATCAATGACAAAATGTGAAGTCTCAACTTGAACTTCAGATCCAGCCTCTTGAGAACGATTATTTATAGAAGGGCTACCTGGATTAGATAACTGTGTCACTTTTCTAAACGCATTTTGGATTTCTACCAAGCAGTGGTTCAAAATTGACTGTAACTGGTTAGGGAAATATTTGCAGTAATAAACAAATGTGTTGATTGACTGAATTCTTACTGAAAAGTTTCTGTCACATACAAGCTTTAATAAGACTGCTTTCAATTGGTCTTCATATGGTGTAAGCACTGGACCTAAATCCTTGATAAGAAACTCCAAAATTTTGAGAAGTACCTGCACAAATGAAGGACTGCTTAACAACAACGGCTCATTGTTTAAGTACTCACTGTCAATAAGTTTCTGCAAAATTAAACTTTTGCTATATTGTCCAAGACTTGGGAAATAGAATTCTTCAAAAAACCAATAGACTTGTGAGAATGTCTTTTGATTATTATAGCCTTGTATTGCCAACATAGATGAGCATACTAATCCTTTCATACTATTCAATACAAGGAAAAAATTATCAAACAAAAATGATTTATTTTCCACATCATTTAACACCAAGAAATAAATTAAAGAAACAAATACAGTAGTTCTGAAGATGAGATCATCCGTAGCCAAATATATGCTGTTATAATATTCCAAAACCTTGATTACTTCAGGAATATTTTTCTTCTTTAAATTAGAATGTAATAGCTCAGCTAAAGATTTGGCACAAGAATGACGAATTTGTTTATGATTTGAGGTAAATCCCATAATAATATAATTATTATATTCTTTAGAAAATTGAGAAATAAAAATATTTTTATCTTTATGGGTCTTACTTCCAATAGATGAATATTTCTTCTCAATGGAGATTAAACGAAACAAAATTTCAAATGCATCTGCTATTGGAAGAATAGGTAAGTTCACTCCAGAGATTGTATTATAATTCTTTACTTCCTTTGTATCAGCTATAAATTTAATTAACAGTTTAATAACTTTTAAAAGCTTTGAGTGTGTAGAACTATCAACAGTAGAGTCACCATTATTTTTCATTACTTTAACAAGTAATTTTGTCAATTGACATAAACTTGAATATGTATTGAAAGCATATTTAGAAGATGATGTAATATTCTTAATTGACTTATAACAGTACTGAATTAATGCTGGAGCTAAAGAAGGAAGATCCCATCCATAAGCTTCAAAAAGTTGCTGTAATATCATTAAAGATATAATTTGTTTGTTAACCTGTTTAGTAGTACTACTAGATGTAAATAATGTATTTTTCTTATCATTTCCCATTATTAAAATAACAAATCTATTAACAGTATCAAATAATGCACTACTATTAATATTTTCAAGTAAACTAAATGTTAAAACGTAACATTTTGAAATTGATTTCCCAATATTAACTGATAAATGAATATTAGATAATTCTAAATTTTCTTCTTTATTATAAAAATCAATTAATTCATTAAGCTGAGTTAAACATTCACCAAAAGCTGCTCTTTTAGTATCATGATCACCATTGATTTGTAAATTACACAACTCAGCTAATACTCCTGATAAATAAGAAAATAATATATGTGAAGCATCATCATTATCTTTCAAAGACGCACTAAGCGTTTTGAAGTCAAATTTCTCCATAGTTAAACTGTATCACAACAGTATACTAGCTTTACTTCGTGTCAATATTGGTGTCTACGTACTATATTTCATTTTCTCGCCAACAGATACCCGGCCCGCCAGCGATGAGGTGCGATGTATGGTACGGTTGGGCTATATATTCTTTTTTACGGGGAAGTGAGTCTGAGATGCTGCAGTACGATCATGAGCACTTGAAGTGTATTGCGCAATACAATGCCAGGGATTGTTCAAGAATCTATTATATGAAAAATATGTAGTATTACTTGAAAAGTTGTACATATAATAAGTAACCTAGTATAAAATTTGGCCACTGTTATAACTATGCTATATAACCCGTTTAGGCTCTAGTTTTGATTGATTTTGGTAAACGAAATCTTATGTTATTGTGTATTGCTGCTTGTTTATTTATTTATTTGTTTGTTTTTGGATGTCTAACAGATAACGCTCTGAATGGCCACTTTTGTGTGTGTGAGAATATGTGTGTCCAGACTATTTTATTTTTAGAAACCAACGTTTGCGATAATCATAATATCTTGAAAAAGGTCTAGAACATCTGCTGGTGCGGAGATGTATAATTTCCTAGAGGAACTAGTTAGGAGTTGCTATAGAAAAATTATAAACAAATGAGGTGCATGAAATTACTTTTGAGACCAATAACGCCGCTTAATATTATTGAAGTTTGCTTAATCAACTAAGAAAAGAAATAAACATTATAGTACATTTCGGATTATTATGAAAGGTTAGCTTTGGCTCCGACTGCGCCTTAGCATTTTGCAGATATGCGGACGCTACCAAGATTATGCCTGAGGAGCTATTGGCGTTCAACTATTAGATTAACTACCATTGAGTGGAATCACATATTATTAGTATAAGTGAATGAATCTTAATTGAGCAATTATTCGGAAATTCCGATGCCTCTTTTTTTTTTTGCTTGTTTTTGGCATAATGAACGCTACGGAATTTTCATAACTGTGTTGCTTTTTTTTGACGTGATTTCAGTCAGTGTTTCTTTTTATATGAAATATTATGAGGAAGACATTGATTAGCAAGGGCATTCATTACTTCTCATACATTCTTGAGCAACTGGAAAATTTCACTATAAATACCCGCAAAATGCGTACCTAGGGTTGACTGTTAGAAAATTAGTTGTGCATACTTAACGACGTATTTTTACTTTAACAACTACTAAAATGAAGGGATTTTTTACTCAATTGGCTGCGGGTTTAGCAATTGTACCAACTGTTCTTGGAGCTAGCTTTTCTAACAGTACTGGAGGCGTTGTTGGTGGTGGAAGCAGTAACAGTACTGAAGGCGGTGTTGTTGGTGGTGGAAGCAGTAACAGTACTGGCGGCGGCGTCATTGGCGGAAGTGGAAATTCAACTGGTGGCGGAGCAGCTGGTAATGGTTCTGCGGGAGGAAACTCTACTTCTTCATCTACAGGCGCAGCTGCTGAAATTAACGTTGCCCGTCCTGGTGTGGTTGGCGCAGTTATGGTTTTAGCTGCTGCATTCTTAATCTGAATCTAAACTAGCTAGATGGATGCATCGGTAACTAGATTATTGTTAACGTTTTATTTTGTTTTATTTTGTTGTTTTTTTGGTTTCATGGTCTAACTACTTTAAGACATTTTAATCACATTGTCTGTAATATCTCACATTAATAATAGTTTAAACTAAGGTACAATATCTGGTGCCAGGGAAAAAGTTGTTTCGAGTAGGACAAATTTGTTTTGAATTGTTCACCAAGTGGCTGAAGCCCGACGCCTCTATTGCTACTTTCTACAGAATATGCGCTAAAAATGGGGAAAAAAAAATAAAAGTGTTACCTATTGTTTAGACTGCATAAAGCTGCTGATGCAATATTTATATATAAAGCAAGAACTGTATCTTGGAAATCTTTTTTTTTTTTGTTTACCTTTTTCACCCAATTAATATAATAATCTTACTTTTATTCCTATAGTCAACGCTATACTTGTTAATAAAGAATTAACAAAAGGAGAATTTATAATAATAATAATAACAACAATAATAATGAAGTTTACTGGATCTTTTACTTTGGCTCTTTTGGTTGCTGGTGTTGTAGTTGCTGCTGAAAATCTGACAGATAATCTGACTACTACTTTATCAAGCGAAACTCTTCTCTTACCAAATGCTACATTCTCGTTTCCAGCTGTTACTCCAGCCCCATATGTTAATCTTACTGATACCAACTACACTAGTCCTGCTTTGACTCAATCAAACTCTTCTAGCAGTGAGGTAACTATCACTGAATCTAGCAGCTCAGAGTCTTCAAAACACCACCGTTCCTCTACTTCAGACTCCTCCAAATCTTCAGACTCTTCAGACTCTTCCGAGTCTTCCGAGTCTTCAAAGACTACAGGCTCTTCTTCATCTTCTAGCTCATCCGCTTTGGCCCAAAAGATCGCGGTTGGTGGACTTGCCATGGTTGCTCCAGCCGTATTGATGCTTATTTGAGTCGGTTTAATTCTTATTCGTGATGCTTTAAATGAAACAAAAACAATGAAAATGCCCATAAAAAATTTTTTTCTTAGAAAAAAATAGAAAGCTTAGATGAAAAAAAAAAAAAAAAAAAAATTAGATCTTACACACCCCCTCCTACTTAATGTTGACCTTATTGGTTATTTAATATTAGACTATGTTATCCTTTGTGACTTTATTTACTTTTACATTCTCTTGTTCTGAGAGAAATTGCTTCAGTAATAAAAATAGAACTTATTTCTGTCCAACCCCGTAAGCTTTTTGCCCCATAGCCTGGTTATAACGTAGATGCTTGCATACTGCAGGTGGTCCTGCATATTATGTCAGAGGGCTAGATTCACCCATATAAGTCTAGTGGCTTGGTAGTTACAGAATTTAATAAAGTCTATAATAAACATTGTGTAATAATAATAAAAGTCTATAATAAATGTAGTATAAAATAAGAATAATTTAGTTGCTCAGTTTCATCAGCATACCAAAAGCCGTGCTTAGTGGATTCGCAAAAGTATCTACTGATAGTAAACGACTAGTTAAATCAGTCAGTTTACCAAAACGAAAAATATTTACTGTCTCACTAACAGTTTTCCCTAAATTAAGAGCAGAAAATATTCCAGCAACAGATCCAATAACTGACATAACAATTTGACTTGGCGATATTGATCCAGTAATTGCCCAATTTGAGAAAAGATCCATAGATTGAATAATAACAGATGCTGCTATCGCTACCCAACCATCTAAAAATATAGCGGCAACTCCTAGAATTGAAAAAACAATATTCATAATAGCTAATTCTCTTTCTTCTTCTTTAATTTCTATTTGCATACGTCCTATTTGATCAATTACCATTGCTCTAGAAGATGCCATAGCATAGAAATTCACAGGCATTAAAAGATCAATTAAATCAATTGGCAGAACTTTTCCAAATGCTTCATTTGCAGTAGCAAGTAAATTAGCTAAATTTGTAACATTATCCCATGATAATCCATCAGCTGGATTAGGATTTAAAGAATAAGCATTAGGGAATGTCATATTATGTGCTGTCCAGCTACAAGAACTTGGTCTTGTATTTCTTTTAAAAGAATATTCACTGCTATTAACTGTTAAATCATTTTCATTTAAATTAGCATTATAATAAGTTGATAAATTCTGTGCAGCAGGTGTTAATTGTGATGAATTTATATATAAATCATGATATATACCTTTCATACAAAAAGCAAATCTAGAATTTGATGTTTCGCTCATACATGATCCAATTGAATCTGGATTATCACCTATTGAACAACTATAAAATGAAATACCACCTTGTTCTAACCAAAATCCAAATTTATCCATAATACTTTGTTGTACAAGTTTAACATAAGCATCATAATTTTTACTAAATGTTTCTTGTGAATTAACAATATATGTTAAATTGGTAAGACTTTCTTGTCCTAAATTTAAATAGTATCCAACCCAAGCATGATAACGACATCCATATTTAGCATTACCAATATCCAGAGCGTCAGAAATTTTCCAATCAGTTCCACAATCATAAACATCAACATAATTAGAATCTATAGCAGAAGCTCCTTCATCAGCTGTACCTTCTATCAGTCTAGTAACAGCAGTTTTCATAATACTTTCAATCGATTCTGATTCTTTTGATGCAGATTCCTCTGGAGTATCTTCATGTCTCTTCCCATTTTCTATATAAATCGTTGTTGTACTAGTTGGCCCTATTTTAGCTTGTTTACTAATTGTTCTAGTCATAGCACTGGCAATACCAGCCATTATCATATATATATATATAATCTCCTGTCTCATAGTAAATGTATCTATTTTTTCATATAGCTAATACTTAATCAGTATTAATTCTTATTTATAGAATTTATAATATTATCCTTTCGATAAAGTACTGTACATATATATTTATACTTTATGTCTCGATTCTTCCAAGAATTAGGCGTACATGTTTCAAGTTGACATACATTTACAATATGATTCTTATTACCATTATTTGAAAATTCTCGAATACTTCAAATACTACTATTCGTTTCAAAGAATATTTAAAGTTCTACTATTTAAGACATATCCAAAAAATCATTCAAGGCCCATTACCCTCGAGGACCAACGGCAAAGATATATGATTTATAGAATTTTATGACTTTTGGTAAGCCTGCTCTTACAAAAATTTATATCCTTATATGTCAATAATATGTCTAAAGCGTCTAACTTTTTAACTATTTTTAGAATACGTTTATTTCTCGAAGAGAGCCAAGCTGTCTAACTCCTCAAAATGCAACTGGGGTCCAGTATAATACACTCATTCTATTACCCTCTTGTTTGAGGTCGTTTCCCAATAATATCACAGTTGGTTATAACATGAACGAGTAGTGTATTAAAAACCAATGTGAGACCGAATTTGATAATTTTTTTTAGAAAAGAAATTATTTGTCTGTTGTGCCCATATCCTAATAATATCCCAATAACAAGCTGCCTCGCTATGTGGTCACCGTAAATATGTATGGGCATGCATAACCAGTTTTACGGTGAAGCTTCATCGCCGCGGCCTTGCAAGTGCTAACAGTATATTATGTATTGAATTATCCATATTATTGGCAGGTTGCTGAGTGTAAGATAACCTTTTTAATTTACTCAAAAATTCAGCATATTTCCAAGTAAGACAATATTTTTAGCCTTCGTAAGTTTGCTTCAACATATTTACTGAAGATTGAAACAAAATTATCGTTACCAAAATTTTTATCGTTTCTGTGTCATATTTTGTCTTAGAATTCAACAGAACTGTCAAATACCTTAATAAGTTAGACACTATTGACGAAGATGCCCCCGACTTGTCTTACTTGAAAGGGTAATACAACTATAAGACCAAAAGAAGCACTTGGGCATTAGAAAAAGGCAATGAAATGAATTCTTGTCAACTTGCCACCAGTATATAATTATGTCTTGGATTAACAGTACATTTACAGATCAAAAATCTAGATATTTAGAGACTGAAATGCGGTTCTCGTGCGATGTTTCCGTATGCAAGCATTCTCAACATGCCTCGGCGGAGCAGAATCCAAGCAGCCCAAGAAGCCCAAGAAATCCAAGTAGTTGCAAAGGATAGAAGTGTAAAACGCGAATACAGAGTTTCACAATATTGTATTACCAACAATATTTAAAATATTAATATTGTCATAAGCATGGTAACCATATTTACATCTACAGATGCTTGTTTAATAGCCTGTCAAGCAGCATCCACTATTCTCACGTAGTGCATATGAGACATTCCTTGCAAATAGCAAAAAATGCTTAAATGTAACCAAATTCCCTGTTTAGCTCTATTACAGTGACTAAAATGGTAATTAAGAGTTCATTAAGAATCATGTTTTGACTTGATGATCTGGGTAAAAATACTTATCCATGAATTATATGAACTATAGCAGGATGTCAACTTTGGCGACTAATTGTTAAAACTGACACTTTTGAACACCAAGGTATGATAGATCCGATGTGTAGTGGGGTATGATGGCTTACCTACTCATCTGGCTGGCAGCAGTTATATGAGACAGACATTGTTAATATTGAAACCTATTGACAAGGGAAGCACTGAAGCTTCCTAAATTGACATAGAAGAATGTGCAAAAGAATATGCAAAAGAATATGTAAAAGAATATGTAAAAGAATAATAGCTTTCTAAACTATATTCACACAATATATCGGCAGAGTTACTTATACTGATACTATGGAAAAACCAGTTCAGATAATTTCGCTAAAATTCGTACTCATTTCGATAGGTTGTACTCTGACGAACATATGAAACTTATGCTTGTATTGAAATCCTAACAAATACTATAAAGTGTAGCCGTAACATAATATTTTTAATTAAATTAGTTCAACTGAACTTACTAATTGTGTAATAAAAAGTGAACTAAAATGCATTTACTATTGCGGTGATAACTGCGAATAGCCTTTAACGTTGGTGGGTTGTTGCGAGCAGTTAGGAATGCTCAGGAGTGGTCGCGAGTAGCAGTAAGTAGTTGAATGTATTCGCAAGTATTTGCGAACATTTACGAGTAGTTGAGAGCAACGACAAGCGTTTACAAGTAGCAAGAAGTAGTCACTAGCTTCGTACAGGTTGCTATCCATGTAGATAGGGCCACTTGAATGAGAGGGATATGTCTGATCGACTACAACTGACATTTTTTTTTTTTTTTGGAAGAGAATGTTTGAATATTTTAAACTTGACCAAAAAGAGACTGAATACAGTGATTTAGGCAACTAGACAGCACAAAAATTTAATGGAATTGACGAATGTGGTAGTATTGACTTTATGGTTCGAATAAGGTGGTCAAATTAGAAAACATTATTCCCTCTTTGACTTATATTCTCAATTTATTCTTAAATATGTCGAAAGCGTTCTTTGGTAGGCTTTTCGGCTTTTTTTTGTTTTTGTTTTGCATTCTGCTGGTCATCTAAAGTCAATTCAGAGAATGGGACAGTATGATTTTTACTTGTATTTTGTTTAAACTAATGAAACATATTGTTTGAAAGAGGTTATTGTCAATAATGATTGACCGAGGAAAGAAAGGCTAAGATAAAAAGATGTGACCAAGAGTAGAAACAATTTATTAATTGTATTAGGGGATTTTCTATGCTATGTCTTTCGATAATACTGTACAGTGTTTTAACTTTAAAGCTTATGAAGCCATCATGCATTATATTAAATAAAAACGCCCCATCGTAACGTACTACTTTATCAGTTTAGTTAAAATTTAAAACGTCTAGACCAAAAAATTATTAATACATCATTATCAATACACCCCACAATAGTAATAATATTTTTTTATTATTTCCCCAAACATCAAAATTGTGGATCATAGTTTCGAAGATCTTCGAATGTAGTATTACTAGAGATACTTTAGTTTTGACACTAATTATGCACAATTTTATGCTGATCATTGTGTGCCGTTTACACTTTTTCAGTTCTTTTAAAAAACTACTATAAGTTAAAGATATTCTTTTAGTAATGTTTGTAATTATAAGTAAATTAACTTAAATTAAATTATTATTAAGTTTATCCATTAAAGCTTTAATTATAATATTAACATAAAAGAGTTATATAACTTAAGGTAAGATTTATAAATTGAAAGGTTCAATACTTTTGAATTTTTAGTACACTCACATAATTTCCAAAATGGGAAAGATAATAGTAAGTCATGAGTTTGGAGAAGGCAGACTAATGGGCTAGTAGAAGTATAATTTTAAACTTGAGTTAAAGTTCTATGATCGATAGCAAACATCTGACACTCAAAACAATGAGACACTTTTCTCTCAACGTAACATAAAACCAATATTTGGAACAAATGAAAGGTTTAGCGATTGTCTTTTAATTTTTTTTGTCTGTAATAACTTTAATACTATTTTAATTATTATTTTTAAAGTATTTATTGTATATGCTACATTTGATTAAATGTGTCTGATTTACTTTAAATGCTTTTACCTAGATCGCCTAATAGGTTTCATAGACTGTAAGTAGTGGAAAAAAAAAACTATTACTACATTATATACGTGTATCATATTATTATTATTATTATTAGCTGATATTATCCTAAAAGAGTGATACAATATTTTATAATAACAATACTAAAAGATTTATTTTTGTTTTGTATTTATGTATTATTATAATAGATTTATTAGATTCTTCCCTCTAAGGGGTGGGCCTTTGTAGAGAGATATCATATCTATTCTTTAAGATGAAGTTTACCGGACTAGTGACTCAATTCGGAATAGGCTGCATAATAAAATATTCTCCCTGGGTATTAATTATTTTAGGGTCCCACGTATAAAATATAGCGCCAAAAAAGTTGCGCTTAAGTTTACCTTCATTACGTGTTCGGGAAACAGTTTACACCAAAAAAATCCTATGAAACAAATTGGCCTTGCATAAATTAGTGCAGATATTCTCTGTTAAACAATCAGCGGAGACTAGTCAAAACTAAGCTAAACTAGGGGGGTGGTTAAACACATGTCATGATAAAAGATTAATAAAATTGTTAATAAATTAAAATAAAAAAATATTTAATTAATTTATTATAAAATTACTACTAATTTAAAAAAAAATCATAATAATAAAATATAAGACATTTATGGGACAAATGTAGTTATTACAGATCTCAATATACTTTATCTTTTTTTCCCTGTTATAATATTTGAGGTTAGATTTTCAGTGTATCAGGTTATTATCGATATACTTTTTTTTTTTTAAATTCAAGTAGTCTTTTTTATTATCAATGAATTTAAGTTTATTGTTATATATGCACGTTCACCACTATTCAGAGTAATATTTGTATCGTAGTTTACTAGTAAGTTAACTATGCAACTATCTCAAGTTTAGCGTAATATTTTTACGTTAATTAGGAAATAATGATTACCATGAAGCTCACTAGTAGCTTAAGCTGAATTCTAATTCTTGTTTTTTTAGAATTTTAAACTTTTTAACACTTCACATTTTAAGTTCAAATTAAATTAATAAGACCATCAAATAGGTTCAGTTATTATGATAAATCAATTGATCAAAAAAATTAATTATTTAAAATTTTTTTAATTATCCATAAAAATAACTTGAAACTATATGTCCAGAAAAAAAATAAAAAATAATGTACAAAAATAAATAGAGTATTATTCTTGTACGTCCCTTTACTCTTCGTTAACAATATGTCTACGAATGAAAAATATGCTTTGGGCGTATTTAGATGAAATCAGTATGCAGTGCAGTTTGAGTCTTGCATTAGCCGCTATACTAAATCTGTGCATCTTCCTGATTGGAGCTGTTACGCTGCAACATGTCTGTAAAACCCCAAAGGTTAATCAAATCCCTAATTATCCCCTATTGTCCATCTTTTTATACACTTTATATATATATAGCAGATTCCCACTCTCAAGTTAATTACGCTGTTTACTATAGACATCGTTAAACCATCGCCGATCAATCAGCAATACTTTTGAAAGGCGGTAAACCAAAATGCAAGTGTCTATACTATTGAGCTTGCTTTTGGCATCCTCGGTAACTGCCGAGTTTGAAGTCAACCCAGCCCTTTTGAAAAGGGCATTGTGGCGACGCTATCCAAATGGGACTGCATCTGCGGTTCCTAGTGAGGCTAAAGCAGCAGGGGATGATGGAGTCAGCATGGTTACTGGATCTATACACACCACAGAACCGAGTCTAACAGATTCAATAAGTGCTGACAGTGCAACAATTGCTTCAAATGTAAAGATCCCCGGCAGCGCGAACGATAATTCAGGTAGTACTAATGGTACATTGATAACTCAAACACAAACTGCGGGAAGCGGAACTGATATAAGCGCTAGTTCAGATATTGGTACGTCAACAGGAGCTGCTACATCAACCGAAGCTAGCGCCTCGACAGGAGCCGCTACATCAGCCGAAGCGCCAGGAGGTGAGGCACCGGGAACAGCTACAACCATTTTAACAACCACTTCTTCCGCGATAGCTACGACACTGTCTACTTTTTCTCATTATGTGACTTATATACATACCGGTACTGGTTTGTGGGACAAGTTTGCTGGGTATTGGACAACCATCACTGTTCCACCCTCTGAGACCCCAGATGCTGCCGCTACTCCAGGTGCTGCCGCTACTCCAGATGCTGCCGCTTCTCCAGGTGCTGATGCAACCACTTCAGACTCACCAACCACGTCTGACGCCACTGCTCCACACTCAGTAGGCCAGCCAGTTGTTTCACCACCATTCACCACTACCACTGAAGCAAACACCGCTCCATACACTCAACCTCAAGAAACCACCACCACTGCTGCTCCTACTACTACATCCGCTGGAGATTCAAACGGCTCTCATCAAAACCAGAATGGCAAGCACGTAAATTCTGATACCACATCTCTGACTACATCTGCCGCCATTGTCTACTCCTCAGATAGCGCTGTATTAATTCCAACGATATCAACCGATTCACAAGTTTCTACAGAATTACCAGTCAGTGCTACTACTGACTTCGGCAGTTCTGCATCGCTGGTACATTCTAAATCAGTAGGTACTGTTGAGGCTAAATCCTTCCCAACTAGTGAAGCTGTGTCTGTTCCTACTACTGAAGCCACATCTGTACCTACTAGTGTTGAAACTCTTGCTCCTACTTCTGCTCCAGTTTCGGGTCCAGCTGTATTGACTACTCTGTCAGAGAAGGGCACATTGTCAGAAAAAATACCACTGATCACTACTGGTTTGACTGCTGAGACTTCTCATGCTTTTAGCTCTGCTGCTACTTCTGCTGAGTCTGAGGTTTCTGTACCAGAGTCCATCAATTCAGAGCCAGCATCTATTACATCAGTTAAGGGATCTATTATCACTTCTGTTCCAGTTTCTTTAAGTCATATTGCTACCACTCCTGATGCTTCAGAGATTGCAAGTTCAATTTCAGCTTCTAAATTGCAAGCTTCTTTGTCTTCTCTTTTCAGTGCTGCTTCTTCGGACTACGACGCCATGACTACCATGTCTGATTTCTCCAAGATCGCTTCTGAGCTTCATGTCACTATGGCTTCTTCTATCGAGGCAGGTGTCAGTTCTGCTCTTGCAGCTCTTAAGTCAAAGACTACTACCTTGTCCAGTGAAGGTTGGCTTCCAACCTCAGTAGTAACTGCTTCAAGTGATGTCGTTGATGGTACTTCTTCTGCCAGTTCTGCTGCTACCAGTAGTTCTGCTCCTCAATTACCAAATGCTATCGCTCCAGCTACTCAGATCCAAGTCACTGATAACTATACTGTTATCACTGTTGGTTTCAAGTCTGGATTAAACTACCCATTTGTTGTTTCTCACTCTTTGGCTTCTGCTCAAATTTTCCAATATTTGCCAAAAACCTTGATGTACCCAATTGGTTCTGATGATACTGTGGCCGTTAAACAATTAGTTCCTTTCCAATCTTCTGACTTGGACTACATTGTTACTGTCGCTGAAGTTTATTTCCCTAAGGCTTGGGTAAGTGCTTTAAACGAGTCCTTACAAACTCCTTACTCTAAACTTTACTTCAACACTGATCCTACCGAGAACAACTTGGCTCAATTAATTGATATTAATATCCCAATGATTGGTCTTGAATCATCTTCTATTGAGACTGTTGCTGGTGAAACTTCTGGTTCCTCATCCCTGAGTAGTGGATACGTTGTTGGAGGTTCTAATGGTTTAACATCTTCTTCTTCTGGTTCTTTCGATTCTGTTCAAAACCCAACTGTTAAGGCTAACTCCAAATTAGGAGTTGTTGGTACAACTTCTGGTATGTCTGCTGTTGTTTACATCAGTGTTTTGTTAGTTGGTTACAGAGTTTACAAGAAGAAGAAGGGAATCAACTTCACTACCGAAAAAGATGGTGATATCATTTTACCAATCGCTGAACGTGGTGTCGTTGTTAACCAAGGCGAGGAAAGTGTCAAGAATATCTTGATTAACCCTGTTTATGGTGACCCTGCTTTACAAAGAAGACTTTCATATCAATCTTTGAGATCTAATGCTTCTTCAAACTTTATTCCAGGAATCGATGGTGATTCCTTTGAAGATGATTTGATGACATTACATGAGGTTGATGAAATTGAGAGTTTAAGCGATGAAGTTCAATCTATCGTTCCTCATATCACCAATCCTCAACGCGAAAGTTGGTTTTGATTTCAAAACCCTCTTTGCATAGTTAATGTCCAAAAACACCTCTCATGATAACCTAAACACTAATACTCCTATAGATGGACTTAATTTTTCTTTTTTCTTGTTATTTCTTAACATTCACGTTTTCAGTATTTATTATATTATATACTCATGCTTATAAAACTTCCCGTAGCCTCTTCGACTGTATATCCCTTGCAGGTTAACCTACCTGCTTGACTACTTGTGAGTACAGAATTATTGTATTAGAATAATAAAGATAGAAACAAAACTAGGTAAAAAGAAACAAACAAAATGCATGAGCAAGCACATAAAAAGCAGGAAATGCTAGTAAATAAATATTCTTAATTATGAAATAGGCTGATTCTCTGGTAACTCTAATAAGAAGGTTCTTCTCTTTTCAACCTTACTAGTAACCTGGAGTTCATTTCCTTCAGTAGTATTAGTAGTAGTAGCAGCAGCCAAAGCAGCCTTCTCTAATTCCATCTCCTTTAAACCATCCATTTCACACAATGGTTTACCATCTAAGACAAAGTAATCTTTAACGATTAAAACATGACATTTGATACAACGAAGACAGTCAGGATGAAATCTCTCTCCATTATTGTTTTCAAGACATTGTCCCTCAATACCCAAAGTGCAAATTTTACAAAGAGAACCATTAAGATAATGAAAGTCACTATTACAGTATGGTTTGTCATTTATAACGTAACAGTTGGTACCTTTAGCAAAAACATTATTACAACGATAACAACTGAAACATGACCGATGCCAGCGGCCTGACATTTGATTGTCTTTAGACCAAATAGATTTTCCTTTAATTTCAAGACCACATTTTCTGCAAGGACCTTCACCTGAAGGATAATGAACATAATCATCTTCTGGAAGTTTAATTTCTTGTTCATTTGAAACTTTAGAAGTGAATGATGATGGTGATGGAAGTTCATAATCTGGTGGGAAAGTTTCAAGACCTTTTTCTTTTGGAGTTCTTTTAATATCATTTGAAAGATCATGTCTTGAAGTATTAAATTTTTGATTTGAAAGAACATTAAGTGATTCATGTAATCCTTGTTGACTTCTATTTCCATTTGAGAAACCACCAAAACTAGCATCTGGTGATTGTTGATTAGCTCCAATATTAGGACTACTTTTATTCAATTCTGAAATATCCTTTAACTCAACTCTTCCAACTTGAATACGATTAGCAATTGGTACATCCTTGTTTTGAAAGTTAATTTCTGCAGTAGAAGGTCTGGAACTAGATAAATGTAAAGGTTCTTCCTTAACTTCCGTAACTTCAGGCAGTTCAGGTTCTGCTGGATCCATATTTACAATCTTTCTTAAAATTGAATCATCACTACCAGCGGAATCAATCGAGTCTAAAGTATTTGATCGTGAGATTTCCTCATGAGCCCGTAAATTACTACCGAGAGTACTGTTTGACTGGTTCTTTTCCTTATTCATAATATGATGGGAAGGGCCAGAAAAGTTGGAATTCAAACTTATCTTACTGTCATTAACAGAACCATTAAGAGACGATGAGCTACCATTTGTGTTTTTGTGAGATTGGTAACCAAAAGGAGCAGTAGTATTAGCACTAATTCCACTAGGGATTGAACTACCAGTTGACCCATGTCCATAAGATATAGCAGAATTGCTATTATTCTCAGTCTTATTTGGCAATGGGTACAGTTTAGCACTGGTTTTCTTTTGTAAATCACGGAATAATGATTTAGCTAAAGAAGTATCATCCATTTCATTGGAGGTTTCATCATCATGGACAGTTATAGTTGGAATAGCAGGAACATTGGAAGATGGTTCAAATGTTCCACCGACTATACCATTAGGCATGTATACACTTGGAGTGGCTGACTTCATAGATTTAATATCATTCAATAAATCATCATCAGAGTCTTCTACTGTATCCATTGATGATCTTTTCATAGTTTCTCCAGATACTGGTTCATCTTCTTCTGTAGATTTTTTCACATCATGTTCAAGATCATCAACACTGTAAATACTAGAAGCAATTGAACTATGTTTCCGAGCTTTGGTATCAGCATCCAATGGGTTTAATCCAAATTGACCAGAAACTCTATTTAATTTGGTAGTCAATTTCCGCATCAATTTCAATTGATTCTTCTCTACCAATGATTTGCTTTGATCAAGTTCTATGTCTTCTTTATCAATATTGGAAACTTTAGTTGTAGCACTGCGTTTTATATCACCAAACAAACTGTCATCATCATCCGCTTCTTCCTCAATATCTGAATCATCGTTAGCTGACTCCTTCTTAGAGTCAACGCTATTATGATTCTTTTCACTTGTGTTAGTAGATGTCGCAGCCGTTCCCATGTTGGTAGATTGCTCAATAACCGAAACTTCAGAGGTATTATCAAAGTCATCTTCTGAGTCGCTAAATGATTTTTTGATGTCTCTCAAGAAACTGTCACCAGAGACTACGCTATCATGATTGTTTTTCGCAACATGAGGAGCATCAAAAGTTGGACTCACAGCATCCTTAGAACCTTCATCCACCTTGTCCATAGAAATTACAGTATTGATCTTCTTGGCAAAGAATCCATTGTACACCACAGAATTGCTCTTCTTAGGGACAGGAGATCCAGTGCTAGAGGTGTATTCAGTCACTGTAGAAGCAGCAGGTGGCAGCGAAGAAACCACAGGATTCACAGGTGTTCTGGCACGTTCTTCTGAGCGTGGGTACTGATTGGCAAAACCATCAGTTTTTGGCTGTTCTTGACGGTCCCCTCCCCCAACATCGATGGCTAAACCCTTGACTGCGCTATTAGGAGCAACATTACCAGGCTGCTGCTGCTGCTGCTGCTGCTGCTGCTGCTGTTGTTGCTGTTGCAGCTGTTGTTGATGTTGTTGCAGCTGTTGTTGCTGCTGCTGAGGTCTTTGCTGAGGATATCCGCGAGGGAATGATCTGATACTTGATGGTGACTGTGGATTGTGGAGGCTGACAGTGGAGCCGTTTGGAGAAAATGGTCTATCAAAGGTATTGGAGGGAGACACCAAAGGTGAAGAGTTGTTACTTGCCGGATTCAAGTAAGGTACTTTCTGCTGAGGTGCTCCATTGTTCATACTCGTTGTTGAAAGAGAAGTATGTGAGGAAGAAGGTTCATTGGTATTCTTTTTGAAAGGTCTAAAAAATGCTGAGCGTAGAGAGGAGCGACTAGACAGAGATCCGACGCTACCAGGAGATTTTGGAGATAGAAGGCCAGAGTTACCATTTTGTAAAGAACTAGACGATCCTTTTTTACGTAACTGTTGATGAGGGGCCATTGGAGGTCCACCAGTTGCAAGTTCTGGTAATGAAGGACGTTTTGAAAGTTGTTTAATTTTTGGAGGGACACCAAATCCCTTTTTTGAATTCATAGTTGGTGAAGTTACTGGTGATTTTGGAGCTTCACCTTTAAATACATCAAATCCACATCTTTCATATACACCTTTATATTGTTTGTTTGGATTAAGAGGTGGGAAATGAGAGTTAATTCTGTTGAATTGTACTGGTGACATAGGAGCTATGTACTCTGGGAATGATGAAAGTTTTCCTCCAGCACCATTAGAACTAGTACCAGCGGCAGCACCAACATTTGGGGCAGGAGCAGGAGCAGGAGCAGTAGCCATATTCAACTATTATTTGATATTTGTTGTTTTAGCGAATAGCAGAGTAGAAAGAATAAGCGTAGACACACGAGGTGATATCAGAAAACGAAAAAAAAAAAAGTATCGAGGTGCTTGGCGATTACTGAGTTTTGAGAGTATAAATTTTTGCCGTTACCTATTGCTGTTTAACGGTGAAACACGTTCAACTTTAAATCCAACTTTCAAGGTGTATTATTAAGGATAAATTGGAGCAAGATTGATATGCTAATTTTGAAGATAAAATTGCAACCCAGTGACAGGATAAGAACAATGTAGCTGTGTCCAGAAAAGGGGCAATATTTCAATCGTCTAGATTAAGTCAAAAAAAAAAAAAAAGAAACCGTTTCACTAAATGTGCGTGTAACAGAATATAAAAGGAGCGTAATAATTGAAAGCTCTAAACGTTTTTTGTTAAAGATAACAGCAGATCAAAGATGAAGATTAAGAAAAAAAAAAAAGTTTTAAAAAATGATGATAAAGAAAAAGAAAAAAAAAATAAAATAGAATAATATATAATGCCAGTTTATTTCAATAGAATACGCAGTTGCAGGATCTCCGTATAAGGAATTTTCATCCTGCTTCGAGGGGTGTTTCTGTCTTTTTTAGGAAGTAAAGAAGGTAAAGTTAGATTTACAACCATGTAGAACCAAATAATACTTAAATAAACTTTAAATTTGATCGTTAAGTTTATCGATTTTCTTTTATTTTATTTTATTTTTTTTTTTTTTACAGTGGTAGTAGTAATTCAAAGATTTACAGTTAGTTAATTTTATAAATCAAGTATAATTCTTAAGATAGGCGAGAATCGATCTACTCATTTTATCTCTTTAAACCATTTGGCTATTAAACCTTTTAGACGCTATAATAAATATTTTCGCATATATTCTAAGAAAGAAAAAAAAAACATGTCTATCCTCAATAATCCCTACTAGTATTCTTAAAAAAACAAAACAAAACATACACATAAATATGAGGAATAAGCAGAGATGTGGTAGTGCTTATTCCCACAATACAATAAATCAATAGATGTGGCATGAGAAAAAAAAAAAAAGAGCATAACGATCTGCCATAGAGAAAGAAAGTCGCTCGCGTTTACATTGCACTAACTATAGGGGAAGTCATAGTAGCTAGTTATTAGACCAATACTATCTGATTTAGAAAAATAATACCACTTAGTAAAAACATTCATATTATAAACTTAATAATATTTATTTTATATTTATTTGTTTATATAATAGCATTGCCTCACAGTACTGCGGCTATCTAATCCTCTCTCTCTACCATGTTATGTGGTTACCTTACAATAAGTCCGAGAAATACTTAAGTTTTATATCCGTGTCAACGGTATATACTAATATGCAAGTATACGTGTAACATACTTACTCTGTTAGACCTTTTTAAAGTCTGGAACGTTCAAAATTTTTTATTCAATAATTATTTATTAATTATATTATAGTTAAAATATTATTAGTAATGATAATAAGGCAAGCGAAAAGTTAAAGGGTTCTTATTAAGATAAAAACTGGGTTTTGGACGGCACTGACTGCAGTTCAGATCAACGGTCCTCCTCAAACCGTTCATTATATCTGCGCCCGCTAATCAGGGATCACTGCGTAAAATTAGTTCTGTTCACCCCCTCCAATATTTTTCCTACAACGGCAGGGTGTCCCTAAACCCAACCCAACCCTTGTAACTGGTGTACATAATTCAATATCGAAGCCAATACAAACGAGTGCGGGTAACACAGCGATAGATTATATCCAGACAGACAGACACACAGACACTGAGTAGGCTTAAGACACTCGGAGACGCTGAGTAGTTCTAGGACACATACTGGAAAGCAATATGGCAACGCCGAATCTCCCGCATACCGAGAATCTCACGCCGTTATACTCTTTGGTGCTTCAATTGGAGCAGCTTGTGCTGGAGTCTGCGACGATACAGGATTCCATAGTTCGGAATGTTGATTCGTTATCTCTACAGCTTAAGAATGCCCCAGAGGGAACGAAAACGGCTAGGTTGGATTCTTTAAAGGAAAGGAATGCGACTCTTAAGGATAAACTCGGCAAGACTACTAGTTATGTTAAAGTTTTAACAGATCTCTTAAATAACTATGAACTAAGTATTCAGGTAATTCTTGGATCAGTACGACTGGACGTTGTTGATTATAATATCAAAACAATCGATCTTCATCGGAAATACCATGACCAGCTAGGCGATAAGGCCGCCGAGGAGGCAAAGTTATACCGTGAGCTTATAGCTAACCGCAACGAGGTCTGGAAGTTCTCAGCAAAAATGAGAGAACTACTAGAGCATATTGACTCAGATTGTCAGGTGCTTGATTATACAAAGAAATCATACGAGTTGGTAACATTGAGGGAAGTTCTACGAGACTTAACAGCCAAAAAGTTGGAGGCCCAGACGAAACACAATGCACAAAATACTCTGCCGACAGCTGGTCAGCCAGCAGTCCAAAGTCAGGCAGCGCTGTCAGGGTAGGTATTCCACGACGGTGGCAAAACACATCAAATACTGTGGAATCCAGGCGCTCATAAGCTCATGCCAGTATAATTCATGCCAGTACAGTTCAGGGCAGTACAGTTCTTTCCCATACGATACTTGCCCGTGCTCTGAGAGCCCATTATACGCCACGGTCACGCCACGATCCTCTCTTCTCATACATTTACATCTCGCATACAAGCGAGTTTACGACCCATATTACTACTAGTGAATTTACAGACTCAAATTAACCCGTAGCTAAAAAGAGATCATATACGCTTCTCCTGTTGCTGCAGCTGCAGTAATGGCTTTCCCTTAGAGTCAGCGCTCCAAACCGTCGCCTATAAGAAAATTTTTTGATGCCAACTTTTCTTTTCTTCTTTAGCTTCATATAAAACAAATTATGCTGCCTATTCACTGTGGTATTTAATATTAATGAATATCCAGAGGGGAAAAGGTATCTAGAAGAACTTCTCTCACGAACTCATACTGAGATAGCTTATTTATTGAGTAGCTACTTTTGGTAACTGCGTGGCGGACACATTTTTTAAACTCCATATTGTACATATTGTAATTCAATGTAGAATGAGCACGATATTCAAGAAATCCTTCTGACCAGAGAATTTACTTAGTGGTATGCCTCATTCAGTTATTAGCCATGTTAGCTATATATTGTGCGTAGTGCGTGGAGACTTCCATGAGTCATATAAAGGTAAAGTTAGTGATGCTTGTCGGATATATATCATCTACAATGTCTTTACCAGTTAGAACTGAACAGGCATATTTTGGAGCTGGTCCTGCTCTTTTACCAACTTCAGTTATTCAGAAAGCTGCTGTTGATTTTGTTAGCTATCTTGATAATGGAATTGGTGTAGGTGAGATCTCTCATAGATCTAAAGATGCCGTCGCAATTATTGATACTACAAAGGCTAATTTAAAGAAGATATTAAATATTCCAGAGACTCATGAAGTATTTTTCCTTCAAGGAGGAGGAACTACTGGATTTTCCTCGATTGCTAGTAATTTAGTAGCATCATTTGCTAAAAAGACTGGTAAGAAAGGTAAACCAGCTTATGCCATTACTGGAACTTGGTCAAAGAAAGCTTTTGAAGAAGCGCAAAGATTAGGATTTGAACCAGAAAAGGTAACATTTGGTACTAATAATACTGGTAAATTTACTGATATTGATCCTATTAAATCATGGAAATCATTAGATCCAAATGATACTGCATATTTGTACTATTGTGATAATGAGACAGTTAATGGTATTGAGTTTCAAGAACCACCATTTGAAGCAGCTCAGAATGGTATTGAGCTTGTTGCTGATGTTTCTTCTAATTTTCTTAGTAAGCTGATTGATGTATCAAAGTTTGGTGTGGTATTTGGAGGAGCTCAAAAGAATGTTGGTATTGCCGGTATTACAGTATATATTGTTAAGAAGACTCTTTTAGACCAACCTACAACTGAAGAACTTCGTGCTTTGGAAATTCCAATAACACCAATTGCTATGCATTTCCCAACTGTTGCTAAGAATAATAGTACTTATAATACGATTCCACTCTTCAACTTACACGTTCTTAACTTGGTGCTTGAGCACTTGATTCAGCGCGGTGGTCTTGACGCCCAAGAAAGGGAGAACAGAGAGAAGGCTCAGCTTATATATTCAGTGCTTGACAAGTATTCTGACTTCTACACTGCACCAGTTGCTAAAGGTAGCCGCAGTCATATGAATGTTGTCTTTACTATTGCCGCAGGCCCAGATACCGAGGCTAAGTTTATTGCCCAGGCACTGGCCAAGGGCTTAACAGGTTTAAAAGGCCACAGATCTGTTGGTGGAATTCGTGCTAGTATTTATAATGCCATTAACTTACAAACAACTAAGAATTTGTGTTCATTTATCGAGGAATTTGCCCAGGAAAATAAATAATCTTTTCAAGTCTTACACATATTTTATATGTAGCAATTATACGTTAACTCCATTTATATAGTATATAAGTTCAACTTCATCAGTATCATCTAAATAACAATGTAATGCAATAGCTGTTGGTGAAGTAAATATCAAGACAACATTCCGACATAACTCACAAAATTTATAACCAAATTTCCAATCTTTTAGCTTAACATCAACTCTAATTATCTCATTTAAATTATCATTACGAATCATTGTCAGCTCATCAAGATCACGCGAATCTGACATTGTTGTATTATTTTGACTATCATCGCTGTCCAGTCGATGAACTAGAAGTGCCTCATTCCAAGAGAGAACCACTTTTAAATTATCCTCATTTAGAACTAACAGAAGATTCCCTCGCTTGTTCCCACAGACTCCAAGGTATTTAGTACTACTTTTAAACCGCTCTATTCGCCGAAATAACATACCTACCGTCGTCGGGAGCTTAAGAAATAAGTCAATGCTGGGTAGCTCAGGCTCTGTGATCCTCTCGTCGCTCTCCTTTTTCAATAACCGTATGGGTATCTTGACCGCATTCGCAACCGTAGTCGATACGCTAATGTTGGAGCTGGTAACTAGCTCAGAGTACGCAAACGATAAACTAGCATGTCTCTTCAGTCCAGAATCATTCGCTGTTACATTATCAACATCATTAGCTAACTTTCGCTGAAGTCTTATAACTAGCGCGTCTGAATTCGCCTTCTCATAATTCCTTATCACATTGTAGAAAGACTCAATGTTGATCTCAAGCGCAATAACGTTGTCTCGTATACTCTCAATCTCATAAGAGTCAAATATATCAGTAGATATCTTACACCACACCTGCGGCTCGTTCATCGAGGCCGAGATGACCTGAAGATACGTGGGTGTGAACCGAAGCACACTGAAGCTCCGGAGCCCCACGATCGTCGATAGCGCATCTGCCACACTGTTAGTTCACCATCATCACCACCCCTCACAGCATATACTCACTCCTAAGCCGGTCAACGCTGCATATCGTAATCCTGAGCTTCATCTGGTCTGCGCAACAGATACACGCTCATCGCGCCCCAGCACTCACCAGGTAAATTTCACACCGCCCGCATAGCAGAGGGTTACCAACTACGGCCTACAGCGCTACTCCACTACTCCATAGTCTGCCAAACATCCAAGCGCACCAAGCACAGAATCGACAGACTCCATCTGAAAATGGGAGCACGTCTGGAAGACAAGCGCCCAAAAGACAAGCGTCCGAGGGACACCTCTCGCTACAGTCGACAGTCTACAGCACCGCATATATCTCGAATGGAAGACATCTTATCATACATTATTAATATTATTAGATACAAGAAAATTCACGTAAATACATATAGTCACAGAGTTCAGTAATTCTTTGGATTAACTCTCATTGAAACCTTAGTCCATTTTGGTACTTTATGAATACCCTTTCTATAACCAGTTGAGTGTCTGCTAAATACAGTATATTTATCTTTTGGGTCCATTTCTGACTCTTTTGGGAACATTAAAGGATCAGTGAGTTTCTCAACAGCTTTACAGCTTTGTCCAGTTGCTTCAAGCCCCTTTGCAAGTTGTTCCACGGTATTATCAACTTCCTGAAGTCTCTTTCTTTGTCTGTACTTTTGACGGGCTGACATTCTCCAAGGGATTTTCCTAAATATGTTAGAATATTATTTAATTATAAATATCTTAATCAGCAGACCAGAACTTACCATAACAAACCTCCCTGGGCAACAGCCGTAGGTCTAAACGGGCCAAACATGTTCAGTAGCTCGCTCCGTTATGAAAATTTTCGAATTTATCCTCACAATCACCCGCACGTGAGATACAGGCCAGGAAACCCCAATTGCGACTGCTGTACGAAACTTGAAGGCCATTGGCCACATAAATGTGGTAGAGGGATACTTGGCGGCACAAGTTCCCGCAGAAAGCAGGCCGCTGTCGTCGCGTGGCCGCCGGTGGACGCTGGTCGCCGTGTCCGACTGCTGCGCGGTGTACGGAGGTGTGCGTACGTACGGATGTACACTTCACCGCAGCTGGCCAATACAGGATACAAACTAGTAGTAGACGCCACAGCATGTCATATCAGAACCTCGACAGTAATATTGTTACTGTAAAGCAGATTTATGATAAGGTACAGTTTGATATTTATAAATATGATAAGCTTAATGCTACCATTGAATCCAATGAATATCAAATAGATCAGCCTGTCAATACATTTATTTTAGAAATCAATGAGGGTCTTGGATCAATTTCTCATCAAATAGTAAAAGCTTTAAGACTTTTAAAAGTTATATATCTTCTTATTGATGATGTTGTTAATATTTCTGATTCAAAATTAGAATTATTAGTTCAGCATGAGAAATATGTTCAATTTTTTCATGATTTAAAGGGTAAATTCAATCAAACTCAATTGAATACAAGTTCTATGTTAAAACATGTGAAATATTTACAATCAGAGCAAAAAATTGCTAAATTTAATAATATTGGTTCAGGATCTGCAGTTAAAACAACTTCAGATGATCTCTTCTCTGGTAGAAGTATTGATATGGCTGATGAGCTTAAATCATTATCAACTAATCAAAAGATTTTAAAAACAAATGAATCTATTACATCCATTCTTCTGTCTACATATTCAATGATGGAATCAAATGTAATAAATAGTGATTTACTTATTGATAATTTTAATGATACAACGCGTTCACTTCTGAAATTGGCTGATCGGTACCATTATATGTCACTGGCACTTACAACTCTGAGAGATTTAGTGAACCAGCTTCTGAAGGCGGATTCATCTGATGCTAGAAAGATAAAGTTGGCTTTAGGGTGGTTTGCTGCCTGTTGTTTATGGATTCTTTGGAGAAGAGTGTTGAAGTACCCAGTGAGGCTTGCATTCTGGGTCGTATGGAACTCAGTTACTGTGATCAGATATGCTCTATCGAGCAAGAGTGCAGCACCGGTTCTAGCGGTTCCTGGGGACTCGGGCAGTATAATCCAAGAGATTGTGAGCTCTTCTCAATCTTTCACATCATACAGTGAAGTCGAGTCTCAGATTTCTTCTGCTGATCTATCAAGTTCCGAGACAACAGAAAGTATACCCGGAACGATTGAAGCAATCTGGACCAGTGAGACCGCTGAAGAGGCAGTATCTACCGATGCCGTGGCGCGCGAGGTTGTTGAAAGTATCCCAGAGAGTGCGGAAGACCCGGCTCTGGCGACCAGTGAGCCTGATGCCCCAGAGGATAGCCCTGTCGCTTCGACAGAGGTGATTGTTGCAGAAAGCACCGGGAAGAGCGAAGAACCAGTGCCTGAGACACAGGCAGAAGCAATACAGACAACTACCAGTGCTGTCCTGGAGGCTCCTGACACGGACGAGCAGGAAGTTCCCGTGGAGAAGCTGGACAGAGAAAACGCTGCCGAGACTGTGTTGAGCTCTCCAGCACAACAAAGTCAAGAGATCGAGAGTACCTTGAGTCCAGTGGGCCAGAGCGAGGAGAGCCAGGCAGCTGTGAGCCAGGCCACTCAGAGTGTGGAGACGGCAATAGTGACAGAGAATAAGGTAAAGACAGAGAGTGCAGAGATCTACAGCGCAGAGATTGAGAGTACAGAAGCCGAGAGCTCAGAGGCTGAGAGCACAGTGGCTGAGAGCATTGATAAGGTCGACAACATAGTGAACATTGCCGATGCGGAGAACACTGTGAGTGTGGAAAGAGCAAGTGTGGAGAGCACGGTAACGGCAGAGACCACAGTAGAGTCTGCTACGATAGTTCCTGAAACGCAAGAGGCGGTTCACGAAACGGTTGTAGCGGAGAGCGAGCCTCCGTCGGATCTTATTCCAGAGACTGCAACAAGCGAGATGACTGCTGATATCGCAGCAGTATCAAATGAGAGCTCTTCTGACGAAACTACTGTTGACCACAGCGAGACCATCGAACCTGAACCGGAAATGACACAGGAGGTTGAGACAGCCACATTCACAGAGTCGCAGAGCAGCGAAACACATTATGTAAACACCATTGCGGACACAGGGAGAGAAAGTGCTCCCGCTAATGAATATGCTGAGAAACCAGCGGAACAGGTCGTGCCAGAAAGCATAGTGCAGCCGGAGATTGTTGAAGCTGTGAGTAATACTGATGTTTCTCAATCAACAGAAAACATTGTTAGCGAAGAACCTACTGGCGCAGAAGAGTTTGGAACTCCTAGTGCTACCGAGCCCGAGCAGACTGGTATTCCTCACACGACCCCTGATGCTGTCCCTGCTTCAGTGGAGTCTTCGGCACCTATACAGGTTGAGCTGGTGGAAATGTCTGCTGAAAAGAGGGTAGACCAAACGCCAGTACATGATGAATTATAGATTTAATAAACTACGTTAAAAAATAGTTGTATGTACTTGTGTATTAATGTAGACTGGTTGAATAATAACTTGTCAGTGATAGATTATATTATCTTACTATCGTTGTTAATATAACTTCAGCTGGAGCTGGAGTTGGAGCTGGAGCTGGAGCTGGAGCCGGAGCCGGAGTTGGAGCCGGAGCTGGAGCTGGAGTTGACTGAGCACCTTGTAAAGTTTTTCCATTATTTATTATTACTAATTGTGTATAACGTTGTGCAGCTGAAATGGTATAAGTCTCGCTTCCTGATACTGCTACTATAACAGTCTCTGTTGGTCTGACACTGACCAGTGATGTTACAGTTACTCCAGTAACAGTTGACGTTACAGGAGAAGCTTTCAGAACAGCATCCAGAGTCAACTGCTTCACATTATTCTTAAACATATATAAATTATTGAATAAACCAACACCATTGGCTACCTCAGCTACCAATGCATCAGGCTCTGCTCCAGGAACTGGAGCTGCCAAAACTATATTTGAAAGTATCCAGCAAAAAATTGAAATGTAGATATTCATAAATATATAATGTTAATTGTCTTAGGATTTATTAATTTAATACTTTATGGATTCAATGGAGTATTTAAGTAATCCATTACGCATAAGCTACATTCCTCCATGAATGCCGCATGTTGAATTTCATGCATAAGAAATTTAAGAACATAAGGCAATGTCCCTAAAAACCTTAATTTAACCCTAATATCTCTCAAGTATTGTCCTAGGCAAGTCTAAAGACTTAAATTTGCTTCTTAGCGTTTATTATTGTCCTGCCTTCAGATAATAGACTAAGCATACTGAAGGGTCTATAGCACACAAGGCTGATGAGATCACAATCTTCCTAGAAAATAGCTCCACATAGCTCCAAATCGCCTATACTATGCTCATATGCAATAAAATCCGAAATAATTACAACGTGTGAGTATGCTGCTAAATATCTCGGTTACTGGCATGGGTTGAATTATGCCGTCGACTGACATTCATGTTCCACATAATGGGGCAGTACTCACTCCATGGAAGGGCATAGCTAGGGCTTTCCAATTTCATGCTAGGAAAAAAAAATTCATTGCAGCGCCAAGAATTCCATATAATTAGTCATTAAATTATAATACTGTTTTGTTATAATTATTATAATTATCATTAAAACTGAATTTATTACCATTAGCCATACCATGGTGCATGGATGTACAGCATGTACGGATGTACAGTGTATAGTAAAATGTAGATAGGGTCTGTTTAGGTTACATAGACAACGGACTCAATGTTTAAGAATCATTTCCCTATTGAAGGTCGCACTGTTTTAGTAGCAGGAGGGTCACAAGGTGCTGGACTTGAATTTGCTAAATGTGTTGTAAAAAGAGGTGGAAATGTTATTGTTTCTTCAAGATCTGTACCTAAACTTGAGAAAGCAGTTGAGATTATTTCAGAGTGTAAAGTTAACTCAAAGAAACAAATTGTCTCTTATGTTCAAGCAGATTTAAGTAAATATGAAGATTGTGAAAATATGTTTAAAAATGTATCAAAAATATTTAATAATACTTCAATTGAAGATAGTTATATTGTTCCAGATATTGTTGTTTGTTGTGTTGGTTCATCAGTACCTAAACTTTTCTTAGATTTAACACCAGAAGAGCTTGATTTTGGTATTAATACAAATTATCGTCCTGCTTTATATATTTCACATGCAATGCTTAAAGGTGCAGCTAGTCAAGGTACAACTCCGTCTGTTAAGCGTCATTTAGTTCTCTTTAGCTCTGTTTTAGCTCATTTTTCATTCATTGGCTATTCTCAATACTCACCTCTTAAGGCGGCGTTGAAAAACTTGGTTGACACTATCAGACATGAAGCTGAGCAGTATAATGTCAGAGTGACTTGCGCCTTTCCAGGTAATTTTATGTCTGAGGGTTTTGTCGAAGAGCAAAAGACGAAGCCAGAGATCACCAAGACCATTGAAGGTCCCTCTGACGCTATCCCTGCGGAAGAATGTTGTAAGATTATTATAAGACAGTTGGAACGAGGCTCAGAAGTTGCCACTACAGATGCTGCTGGATACATTTTAAGCAACTTAGCAATGCGTACTGAGTTCAGTTGGGATTGGATCATCCAGCTTTTGTGCTGTGGGTTCTTGAATTTAATTTCTCCTATTGCCTTTATAGTGATAAGAAAGATGATTAATGGATTTTATAAAGATAAAAAGGAAACCAGTAAAAAACTGATAACTCAAGGTAAAGGAAAAGAAAGTTAAAATATCTACAAATTATGATTGCATCAGTTTTTAATTCATTATACAGTGCTCTCTTGTTTCTGCATCACAGATGCTAACACTTGATTGGATCTAAAAGATAATCCTTTGGTTTTTTCAATTACTTCTTGATAGATGCTAGTTGTTGGGTGGTTCATAATGACAGTACCTTCGCTTTCATCAATTTTAGCATTCATTTTAGAATCTCTAATTAATTTAGCAATCCATTTTTCTCCTTCTTCCTTAGATAAATCTAAATAGTTTGATAATCTAGCTAATTCGATTCTCTGGTGAACTCTGCAGTATACTTCACTAATTAAGTAACGAGCATTTTCAATAAATGAGGTAGCACCACTAGCTAAGAAGAAATCTATTTTTATAATAACAGCAGCCTCGCTCAATTTATCTCTAGCTAATCCAAAATCATAATCAATGTAAAGAGCCTTGATGAAATCAGTTAATGGGTCACTGTACTCGTATTGTTCTTGTGAAACAACACGTACTAAATCTCTCAATCTCTTTTGGAAGCTGGCATCGGCGCTGCCAGAAGACTTCTTGCTTCTAGATGATAAGCATACAACAGCTGCTACCAAATAACGAGAAATCCATGGACAGGCAGCTTGAATGGTTGATAAATATGAACTGCTAAAAAATAAATCGCATAATTGTTCTAATCCATCCTTTGTATTAAAAAATGGGAAAAGAGACCAGTGAATAATCCATGTACGGTTATGTAATTGTACTAATGGATCTTGGAATGTTCTAGAGTCAACAACTTCACGTAATTTTGATAATTCTTGTAAAGCTGTTTCCCATTGAAGAGAAATAATTTCAGAGGCTAAACGTCCCCAAGTTGCACTAACAATAGAATCAACATTTGTAGATAATACACGGAAATTATTTAATAAATCTGAAGCCATTACATAATCACCACGATTATATTGAAATTGTGCAAATGTATATAAAGCATTTATTTTTGCTTCAGTAATACCATGTTCACGAGCTAAATATTCAGTATTATATTCTTTATCTTGTTTTAAATGATCCTGTACTTCTTTATCTGAAAGAATATTTAAAGTCTCCTTAGTTTCTTTATCTAATCTTTCAAGTTCACTTTCAACAAATTTTTCTTTTGATAAAAGTTCTTCTGGGAATGGTTTATTTGGGTTTAAAATAGAAAATTGATCCTTAACAAAACTTGTCATATTTGTATCTTTTAATAAATCATAAACTAAACTAGTAACAACCCTATCATCATAGATCAAATCAAGAGATTCAACCAAAGGATAAATCAAATGACGATCTAAAAACTGGGAAATCTTACCAGTTAAATCATATTTACGAGCTATTTCAAGTTCAGACTTACTTAAAGTCTGTTCAGAACCTTCACTCATATTAGCTATTTAAAGATGATTAGTTAACTGGCACTTCAGTTTTCCTGGAAAAAATTTTCCAGTACTGGTGCTCGGATGTGCAACACACCCGGACACTTGACAGATCGCGGTACGCGAAATTAATATATTTTGCATCTCAGGCCTAATCTAGACAGGAAGTTATGTCAGAAGAATTTCTCTCAGAGACACTTGTTGACAAGCAACAGCCAGTGAGTATCATTATATGAAATGGTTTTAGTGTGGTGATCCAGTACTAATTACGTTTAGGTGACTTACAGACTCTTGAGCAAAGAGCTTAACATCCAAGCAGCGGAGGCACGAAATGAGCTCCAGAAGTACTTTGAAAAGCACTCTGACGAGCTAATTCCCTCGTATATACTTCAAGGAACCCTGGAGAGTCAAGGTAACTATTCAATTGCTTTGATACCCGATGATAAACTGCAGCCAGTTAATTCTGCAGAAGAAGTGGAGAAACTACTTGAACAGGGAAAGAAGAAGTTCGCTAAAATTGATAGTTGTGAAATATATTCGCTTATACCACTGTCTAAACTATTAAATGTTGCAGAGATTATTACTGCCACCGAGTCTATCATTTCTCAGAACTTTCCTAAGGATAATAAGTCTCTCAGCAGCTTAGACTGGAAGATCATTATTAACCCGGAGCCAATACCGTCGCAAGACCCCCTCACAGTATCAGATGTGAGTGTAAAGGAATTATCACTACAGGAGAGTACGAAGGCTGGCGACAAGCCAGTTTCAGTAAAGACAGAGAGTAGACCGGTGTCTGTCAAGAGCATGTCAGACTCTTTCGCAAGCTCGTCAGAGAAAGCATCGCAGGCTCCTAAAAAGAAGCAGACAGTTTCGAAACCGTCATACAGCTACACTTCGCGCAAGAATGAAAAGAAGAACCCAGTGGAGAAAGTTATATTCTCATCAATTTCTAAAGAAGAAGATAGTGAGGAAGACGGTGCCAGCTTGAAGGTACGGAATGAGAAGGAAACTCAGCAGCGTAAGGATTTGGAAAGCATGTTTGATGACAACGACGATTTCGGAGATACTTCAATGTCTGAAGAGATACCAAAGGTGAAAGCAGAACCTGTAGAGGAGACAGCACAGGTTCCAGAGGAGCCCGTAGAGGAAACACCAGCCGAGTCAAAGACTGAGGAGCCTGAGGCGACTGAAACCTATGTGGATGAAGATGGATACATTGTAACTAAGAAGACAAAGCCAGCTGGAAAGTCAGAGACTTCACAGCCAAGTAAAACGGTGAAGCGTGCATCCAATGGTGCTACAAGTACCAAGAAGAAGCTGAAGCAGTCTAACATTATGAACTTCTTCCACAAGAAATAGAGACTCAGCATCTTTTTAAATTCTTTTTAGAACATATTTCATTCAAGTCATCATAATCATAGTCATTACCATCATTTTGAATATGTGCATAGTCCACTGGAAGATTTGTTGGACGGTAGTTACAGTCAGCCTTGATTCTTTGGTAGACACTATAGTGCAGTTGCACATCTCGAGGTATTTTCCGCGGTCTACCAAAGTTTGGAAGGTAAGAACATCGCCACTGTCCATTAGCATCTTCGATATTAGAGTACATGGGACATAACTCTGCTAGCCACCATAGTAAGTTCACAATAACTGATTTGGAGTTCTCACAATTGCAGAGACTAGTATCTTCACATGGTGAATTCATAAACCATCCTGTTATATATTTGAATGTACTTTGAATCCATTTTGGAGTATTAAATAATAATGTATCATGGCTACAGCCCAAAATATCTGTTACCTTTGTAGTGTTGCAGATATATCTTTCAATCTCATGATTTTTATATTCAATTCCAAATTTAAAAGCCTCACCAATGATCCAGTTAAGAGAAACATTGGAGAGATCTTTCCCATCATCAGACGGTCCGTAGCCACCGCCAACATCAGCATGATCGCCACAGAACCACTTCTCAATAATATCACATTTAGAAACGTCGAGACAGTTAATGCAGCTGGCAATGTTCTGAACGCAGTCATTACCCACAGTGTCGTAGGGAGCAGTTTTGAACCAAAGATTTGGCGAGTAGGTATACGGCTCAAAGAGACACTGTTTAAATTTACCTCGTCGCTCGTCAATGCTAACGGCATGACGTATATGATGAACTCCATGAACTTTACTAGTAAATGGGAATATACGATCACGTAATAGACCGACACTATTGACTGAATCCCAAAGACCCATAAAATGAATCTCAACATTGGACCTAGAGAAGGCCCGCTTGAACTCATTAACCAATGTTGTAGTATCAGAATTATCACTAGGATTCTTATGAGGAGTTTGTGTCAAATCATATTCCCAAGTAGTATAACAGGTAAATGCTAAATTAATTAAATTTTCATTACCCTTTTTGAGTAACCCAACTTTATCTAGCATTCCTGCTAACGCTCTAGCGGCAAAAGCTCCACGACTAAAACCAATTAGGAATATTTTATCACCAGGTCTATAGAATCGAACAAGAAACTGATAAGCTTCAAGAATATGAGATTTCATTGAGAATGCTATTAAAGAGTCAATTGATTCTGGGATCACTCCAAAGAAGTTACTGGACGTTCGCGGATGCACTCCAATTCCCGCTAATTGTTAGTACCAGTCATCCTCACTTTATGTTCGCTAAAATCTGGATACATACGCTGGTAGTAGCAAATCTGACTGTCAGAGTCCTTTTCCAATAATCTGTAGAACTTTAATACGTTAGTGAAGGGTTTTGGACCGAACTCGCAGTTAGTTCCATCTAAGCACATAACGATATTCTTAGATCTAGTAAGCACATAACTGTAATTGTCACAAAACTTGACAGATCTCCCCGGTTGCACGCTAACCTCCCTTCGAACCACATTGAATGCCCCTGAGGATCCCCGGGCTGCCATATTGCTGCTGCTTGAGGTCGCTCCAATGCCCCGCTCTCCACAGATCTACGGCCTGGCGCGCAGTCTTATAGCAGCGTCGCGCCGCCCAGCCACAAAGTCCACGCTGTTACACACACCGCATGGGTCGCACAACAGTGGCACTGGAAGTAGAACCGCCTACGGTCGCTGTCTGGGGGATGTCCATTGTGCCACTCAGTGGCATTTATCGCGACAGCTGGGTTGAGTCGTATTTGGCGTGCATGTGAAATTGCCAGTGCTGACGTAAGGCGCCGTTGGAAATCTATAGAAAACCAACAATTCTAAAACACCAATAAGCTAATAATGCACCGACCGGGGTGTGGTGTTTTTGCTTTGATTTGGGTAAAAGCATGCATAGTGACAGTGATGTTTTTGACATTTCCGGGGGTCATTTTGCATAATGTTTGCTACATTCCGAGGTTTAAGTGGAGTTCCGAGTTGCTCATCATGTACCAAAAGTTGCTATGGCGTACTAAATTGTCCACCTGTCTTATTATATATATTTAAGCGTAATTGCTGAATATCTCAGTTTTGAACAAAAAAAATTTTTTAATAGTAAAATGGCTAGCTATCTTAATAAGTACTTTTTCACTGGTGCGGCAGTCGGGGGTGGAGCTGTGTATTTCTATGAGCAAAAGAGCAACCGGAAGAAGTTAGATGTGTGGAGTGCCGCTAAGGAGAGGGAGCCGCAACAGATTACTCGCGCTGTGAAGGACCAGGCCAATGTTTTGGGCAGCGAGGTGAAGAACACCGCCAGCGAGGCGTACTACAAGACCAAGGCCACGGCCGATGATCTTGCAGAGACTGGATCTAATAAGGTTTTGGACGGTGTCTATGGGGTGAAGAATGCTGTTGTGCACACCGCCGAGTACACAAAGGACCAATTGGTTGGCGAGAAGGCCAAGGCCGAGAGACAGGCTGAGGCGACCAAGAACTCTTGGTTGAATTGGGGCGAGAAGAAGGCGGACGAAGCCAAGGATCAATTGGATGCTACCAAGAAGGATTTAGAGAAGGAAAAGAGCAGCTGGTTGAGCTGGGGTGATAAGAAGGCCGACGAGGCCAAGGGCCAAGCTGAAACTGCGAAGAAGGATTTGAAGAACCAAAAGGATGCTTGGGTTAATTGGGGAGAGAAGAAGGCGGATGAAGCCAAGGACCAATTGGATGCTACAAAGAAGGATTTGGAGAAGGAAAAGAGCAGTTGGTTCAGCTGGGGTGAGAAAAAGGCTGATGAAGCCAAAGAACAAGCTGAGGCATTAAAGAAGGATGCTGACAAGAAGGCTAGTAGCTGGTCTAATTGGGGTCAACAAAAAGCTGATGAAGCTGGTGATAAATTAGATTCTGCTAATAAGCAAGTTAGGGAGCAAGCTGAAAATGCCAAGAAGCAACTTGAAGATACCAAGAGTTCTTGGTTTTCGTGGGGTTCTAAGAAGGGAGATGAGATTCAATCAAGAGCAGAGCAAGAACGGGCTAAATTGAGTAGTTCTATTGATTCTGGAGTTGCCAAGGTCAAGTCTGCTGCTGATGATGTTGGTGATTGGGGTAAGAAAGTTGTTGATGGTAAAAGCTTGAGCGATGAGGATTTGGCCAAGTTGAGTTCCAAGACTCTTAGTGGCTGGGGAGAATCTGCTGCTGAATTTGCCAAAGAAGAGGTTCAGCTTGCTCAAAAAGGTCGTTAAGGCTGATTATACAAATAAATTAATCTACTACTACTTTTATGAATTGTAAGACAAATTTTTGTACAGATTTATCCGATCAAAATGTATTATTATAATTATGGATGTCGAGAAGTAATATTAAAATGTCACACATTAGTTAACAGCGACAGTGTCAACTTTGGTTGGGTCATCTCTCTTGGTAAATTGTAATATACAATCATCTTGAGGGAAAATTGTAGCAAAAACTCTAATTTCTTCACTGAGAGGAGTTACCTTATGCTTGATATTGTTGAACATGACAGATTTACCAATTAAACCAGTAAACATCATCATAACATATTGTTGACCTAAGCAGACATGTGGACCAGTTCCAAAAACTAACCAATTCTTCTTAGCTAAACTTGCCTTAGAACCTTCAACCCAACGTTCAGGAATAAATTCATCTGGATCATCATAAACTTCTGGATCATGTAAAGCAGGATATAAGGTAGGAATAACCATAGAACCTTTTGGAGCAGTATAATTTTCAGTAACTGGGAATTTTTGCTTAGCCATGTATGGAACCATAATAACTGGAGGTCTAAGACGTAAAGTTTCCTTAACAACCATATTAGTATAAGTCATCTTCTCAATTAAATCTAAAGATAAAGCAACATTTGGATCACCACCACGAACAGATAATTGTTCTTCATGAATCTTTTGAATAACATCAGGTCTGTCAGCGACAATTTGGTATAACCAACAAGTAGCAGAAGAAGAAGCATCTTGAGAAGCGAATAAAAAGGTAAAAATAGCTTCAGAGATTTCACGATCAGAAAATTCACGAACTAAAAGTTTAGATTCTGGATTATCAGATTTAGCTTTACGGGCTTCTTCCATAAGCTCAACCCAGGCATCCATAACACAGTTTGGCTCACCACCCTTACTAATACGTTTCTTAGCTTCACCGGCACAATGCTCAAAGATCTTCATAACCATATCAGCAGTACGTTGACCATACCAAGTCTTGGTGTATGGGATAATAATTGGGAAATTAACAAGTTCTAAAGCAGCGGTAATAAGATAGTAATCATCGGCAATCTTTCTAATTTGATCATCAGTAATGTAATCACCGCAGAAAGTTTTAAGAGAAACTGCACACATAATTTCTCTAAAATCATGAAAGAAAGGAATTGGTCCATCTTTTGATAATTCACGGAATTTTTCAAGATAAATATCAAAAACTTTTTCTTGAGCTGGAATATACATTTCAAGAGCTTTTCTAGTAAATAAACCATTTAAAGATTTACGATAATCAACATGAGCTTTACCATCAAGGAAAACCCAATTAGTTGGTCTTAAAAGTTTAACAGCAACATCAACAACACATGGTTTAACATATTTTGGTGATGATAAAACTTTTCTTGATAAATCTCTACTTGAAGCAATAACAACAAATTTATGAAAGATTGAAACACATGAAAGTGGACCAGAATCCCATTTAGCTTTATAACCTTCAAATTTTGGATCAAGAGAATCTAAAAATGGACCAATAAATGGATAAAATTTAAAAGTTGGACCAGCAATACTACCCTTTTGAATTTGATATGAGACTTGGTCGTAAACCATAGCCAAGGCTAATGCTGTAATAAAGACCTTGACCCATGAAATCTCGGAAAAATCAAAATCCTTTATAAAATCATTTACAAAAGGAATAGCAGTGCTATTGATAGAACTAGTAATAGCTTCCATCTAGCTAAATATTAAAAACGAAAGAAACTCGGATATATCAAAACATTTAAAAAAAAAAAAAACAGACCTTTATGGCATGGATCCTCTCCTTCGTTTAGCGACAGGGCTCGCAACAATACGGGAGTGTTAGTAAGTGGATAACTACAATTGGCTGATTTTAATAAATTTTTACTGAGTATGGTATGATTCAATTTAGCGCATATACTTATACTAAGGAATTTAAATAAAGAGGAATTTATTTAACAGGTGATTACTGTGAATTTACACTGTACTGTAGTTTACCTGTCGTAGCGCTCGGTATACTGGCGGCGTTATTAAAACCGATGCCCATACAAAAAAAAAAAATTAATGGGACTGAACGAAGTAAACGAAGCTATTGCACAACTACAGCCAGCGGGACTGGTTTATTATATACCACAATATTCACATATAATGGCATATTTGGACCACAAATAGAACCCCCGCCAGAATGTATAAATAGGCCATTAGCAAGCCGCTGCGCCCAATTGTTGAGCTAGCTAGCTAGCTATAGCTATTGTCAATATCTCTTCCCCCAGCAAGACTATTGACAGCTGCTTTTTACTGAATTTTACTGTGGTACGGTCATCCGATTACGTAATATACCGTATAAAAGTCTTGTGCGCTGGAGGAAGTGACTGGTGCCAGTGTTATGCTCTATTGTGTGATTTTTTAGTTATAAGATAGTTCTAGGGTACTTACGGATACCTTATCAACCTTGCTTAGCGCGCAGCTAGCTATTCCCTCTATTTTGACTGTATAGGGGGTGTGATGCACCCCGCGCCCCCTCTTAACCTATTTCCACGTGAGGCAAGGGAGTACAAAGGTAGCTTGTAACAGCCAATCAGTAGAGATTTACATTTTATAGTAACACACACATATACAGAATCGCAAACTTGATATTGAAGTTTGTAAATTAAATTAAAAAGATGTCACATGAGAATGATAATGAATTAAATGACAATACACTGTCTGAATATTCAAATAATATGCCTAATTTATTTGATTCATTAATTGGTCCTAGTACTGATAGGAGACCCGGGATTCTGGTTGTATCACGGATTGTTAGTGATAGCAACGGGATTCATCATCATTCACTTGATATTATTAGTGATTTAGAAGCTATGAGTAGAAGACAATCTGATAATGAGACAGAAATTAGTGAATCATCAACTTCTAGATCAAATATTGGTATGAGTGAATCTAATTCTAATGAGGTTCCGCCTAGTCCCGGATTCCCGCTTCCTGGATTTTTAGGATTGCCACCTCAGCTAGCTTATAGAAGAAGATTTGCAAATTATGCTAGAAGAGGTTTAGATCTTCCAACAAGTGACTCAGTTGATTACTCGCCTTCACCTACTCCTACTCCTGCTCCGTCAGCATCCACCACTACTACGACCACCACCACTACCACCACTACCACAACCACTGATAACTTGGACTCTGTGGAAGATAATGCCAGCGGCGGGTCTAGACTGGGATTTACGAATGAGCTGTCGCCTTCGCAGTCTGAGTCCAGTGAGGGTCAACAGCCTGGTGGTGGTGCTGAAGACTTGAATCAGTTCTTCAATGTATCTGAGGAGCGTACCAATATATTGTACACCAGCTCTACATTTTTACATAATGGAGCGATAATCTTTAATTATCATCCACGTCGTTTCAAGACTCTAACAGTAAAGAGATTCAAAGAGCTTGAGACCTTGTATAGCAAAGAAGATCTTGGTAATATGAATGATTGCTGCGGAATCTGTTATGATGATTTTGTGTTTGATGATGTTGAGACAGATAGTAAGGAAGATTCTATTAGTGATAGTAATAATAAGAAAAGAAAGGCTGATTCATTAGAATCAGAAAATAAAAGAAGAAATATAACAGATTTAGCAGCGGAAGCTACTGAATCTCAATCTAGAACTAATACCCCTGAAGATAATAGAAATAGTGATGGTAATAGCAATGATGAAACACAACCAAGACCATCTGCATGCCCATATGATATCTTTAGTAATAATACTACTGATCCAGATTCTATAGAACTTTCTGATGCAAAAGCTCGTGAACCTTTACTTAAGGAACCACATAGAGCTACTCGTTTACCTTGCGGTCATGTTTTTGGTTATGGATGTCTTGTTAATTGGCTTCAAAATTCGAATACATGTCCTTATTGTCGTGATACAATAGAGGATCCTTATAAAGCAAAGAGAAATAAATTCTTTATAAAACGGGTACATCATACTGGATCTAGTGGTCAATTTATCCGCGATATTCTCTCTAGTTTTTCTAGAAGGGGTGAATAAGTGATGTGATGATTATGATACTTTACGATTATAATTACAAGCTGTAATTATTTAATGTTGCATACTAATTTGTTTGAATTTTTATATTTATTTTTTTGATTTATAATATTCTTTTCTTATATTTATTATTATTGAGGACTATTACGAGTTCAGTTATGTCAGGCAATATATGGGTTATGTATATAAATATACATGGATTTCAAATAATAGCATGTAAGCATTTAATCAACTTTTAAAACAACAATAGTGATATCATCCTGTTTACCACCAGTATATTGTTGACCAGTAATACTAGCCAATTCCTGACTGAAAGGACTAGGATAATTTGGATCTTTACTGAGCACTTTAACTCCATTTACTAATTTGTTAGATAATTTTTGTAAATCAACTTCATTATCAACTTTACTATCAAATTCATCTTTTAAGAATAATTCAATATCTTCTGGAATAATATTATCTGTTAATCCATCAGTTGCAAAAATAACCACATCATTTTTCTGTAATTGGAAATCATAAACATCACCATCAGCTGGAACATTACGAATGTAACGTCTATTTTCTCTAGCAGCTTGTTCAAGCATATCTTTTGGAATAATTGATAATTGATAAGGAGTATTAAATCCTAAAGTTTGAAATTTAGTTTGTTCAATACATTTAAAATTTCTAAATATACCACACCAAGAATCACCTAAATTAAGTACTTTTAATTGATTCTTTTTAGTATCTAAAATACCAAAACAAATAGTTGTTCCACCAACTTTTACTCTATTACCAATTTGAATATCTTTATAAGCTAATTCAAGTAACTCTTTAGGATTATTTATAGTTTGATTTTCATTAAATATTGTACCAACAGAAGCGCATAATTCTTTGCTCATATCAGCAGATGAGCAATCTTTAACTTCAGACCAACCACCAACACCATCAGCAACTCCTAAAACTGTAAAATCATCTGATTTACGTTTACTATAAACAAAGTTATCTTCACCAGCAGGATATTTTTCAGTATCTAACTCTTCGCCTCTTGGTTTTGGAGAATATGAAACGGCGACATTGTATTTAAAACCGACCCCATAGTCACCAGCGGAGGATGACGAGGACGAGGACGAGGACGAAGACGACTGCTTGTTGCCGTAGCTGGTAGTAAAACTTCTTTTTGAAGCAACAAATCCCAAGTTCCCGGCGGCGAACCTTCTTGCCCCATTGGCCACTAATCGATTGACAGTGCTGTCTAATTATGTCAGTATACAATAATTCCCCTGAATAACAAGTCTGACAAGCTTCTAGATAAGCCAGTAACAGTACAAAACACACTTACTATGACGGACAGCGAAAAACATGACGTAGAATGGAATCACAGAAAGTATATAGATCTGGACTAAATACAATCTCATCTTTAGCTCTCAAAAGCGGCAAGAAAAATTAGCATCCAAAAATGCTAGGCGGGAGTGCGCGGGCCCAGGCCTGCGCGCCAACCACGCCCTCAGCGCAGTTTAGTAATACCTACACATATTCAGAGAGCTTTAAAATAGTGCACAAGAAAGGATTATTGACTATTGTACGGTCTTCCTATACGTGGGGAGTTACAATTTATTCCTAAATTCAGAGCTGTAGCGATGTCTCTCATATGTATGCTATTTCCACATAATTAGGTCTTTACTTTTGGTTGTCATAGACTAAATATGAGCCTAGCATATCCACCATGTTTAAATAGCGTTTAAATACATTTGTTCTTCAAACACCCCTGGATCCATTTTGTCCATAGAACTGTGCAATACACCAAAAACCAATTGCTCTACGGAAATCGTCAAAAACACATCATAAGAATATGTCAAATCATGTATATAGAACTTGGAATTTTTGCAGACATAGTACTGAGATATATGTAAATTAGAAGGATTGTCCAAAAGATACATGAAAATGTCCTTTTCGTCCTCAACATCTATATACTCAAAAGAATCTATATCAGTATCGGTTAAATATAACTGATCATCTAGTCTGTAATGATTAAAACAGAAAACATAGACTTTAGTGGGCACAGAACCTCTGTTTAAATATTTGTGAACTATTTCGTCGGTTACTATATAGTAGTCTTTTATATAAAATTTTCTTCTGTGGGCAAAATCCTTTGCCATCATATCTAAATTATCGAATTTCAAAACTATATTTCTGAAGTCAAAATTAGTTGACAAAGTAGAAGAATTTAGTTGGTAAATTAATGTGGTAAAGAGATCATCACTATTGAAACCTTTAGTATAATTAACTTCTGTATATTTACCATACAATAAAAACGAAAATGTCAAGATTTTGTAGTTTTTAGGCCTCGATCTGAACAAGTATCCTAACATATCAGACTCCCATCGGCAGCTTATAACATTGCTTCTATTTGCAACTTTCTCTCCGTCGAAATTGAACAAGGGGCTAATTAGCTGTCCCTGGAAGAGCTCAGAAAAATCATCGTTAATGCTGCTTGCGTTAATGACTTTATATAAGTCAAAACTGAAATAGAAGTTTCTCACTGTAAGCTCATTGTCATAGAACGTAAAATAGATCTCGTCAACAGCAGACTTGTCTCTTTCGATGAGGTCCCCCTTGATCAGACGGTAAGGGGTAAATTTAACAATCAAAGAGTCATTGTCCTTGAAGTCTTTCTTATTAGAGTATATCACCCTAGGCTACAGCATATGTCAATCCAATTTAAAGCGCCATGAATATATATGAGGTGGCGAGCCCTGGGGCAAAACAGATGGAAAAAACATGGAGGCAAAAAGGCTTTGGGGCAGCGCGCGCGCACTTGGAGTAACAGCAACAGCAAGGGGGCGACGATGGATCCAGGTCTGGTACTTGATCAGTATTCGAATAGTCTTAGCAACTTACCTACTGAGCTCACGTTTCTTTTAAATGAGCTTCGTGAGAAGGATGTTCAGTTCTACGATTATCGTCGAAAGCTTCAGCAGTATGATGGGCAAATTCACAAATTTATAAAACAAAACGGATCATTGCAAAACAATCCAAAGGAGGCAATTTTGTATCCAAAGATACGAACCCTTTTTGATGAGTGTGAGAAGCTACAGAAACAAAAGAATAAGATTGCTAATACTGCTCTATTTTTGGTTGCAAAACATTTAACTAATCTTGAATTTGATATTAAAGCTTTAGAAAGAGATGGATCATTACAACAACTTACAGATGATTCAAATATGGCTTTACCAATAGACAGTGATTATGTTGATGATAATACTTCTATATTTACTGCTGATACTGTGAGGACTGGTGCATCAGCCATTGATAATCGGCGCGTTGGACGTAAATCTACATCAAGACATTCAGTTACTCCGTCGATATCTAACGCTAGAACTCATAAACGTCAAAAGACTAATATGTCAATTGAGCCAGAGACTGCTTCAATGCTTGCTTCAGGTAGCAGTCGGTCTCCTGGAGTCACTGATGATCACAGTAATCATGATATTCGCTACAAAGTTAAAACAGAAAATGATTCAATTAGTGATTTAAATATGCTTCATGCAACTAATAGTCCACCTATAATAACTAGAAATCGTGAAGATGGACCAACTAATACCCCAACAAGAAATGGAGAAGGTGATGATCAAACATTATATTGTTTTTGTCGTCAAGTATCATTTGGTGAAATGATTGCATGCGATAATAGTAAATGTAGATTTGAATGGTTTCATTATAAATGTGTTGGATTAACAGCAGAGCCAACTGGTAAATGGTTCTGTCCTGATTGTACAAAAAGAATGGATAAGAAAAAGAAAAAGAAGATATAAGTTAAATATACATATTGGTTATGAAAATGGAATATATATAAATTGTAGATAATTTAAAATCCATATTCATCACCTAATTGTTCAGAAATTTCCATAATACGTTTAGCTAATTCTGATAAGTTTTCAGATAATGTAGTAACTTCATCAAATTTTCTATCCTTTTTAGCATTATCAACCATTTGACTAATTAAAAATTCCTGTTCTTTCAAAATCATCAATTCTTCTCTCAAATGTTTAATGTTTTCTACAGACTCAGGAGTCTGTTTATTTGAAAGATCAACAACAGTAACTGCATTATCTGAACCAGGTCCACTGGTCTCAATCACTTTTTTAGTATGTTTATGGATATTCAGTTGATCAATAAGCATTTTCTGAAACTTTTGAAGAGTTTGTGTTCGTTGCAGAAGATATGTAATAGCATAAATTTTAACAGATTGAATTAATTGGAGCTCATTAACACTGCAAGATTCAGTATTTTCTGCTAATATTAAAGTTTTAGAAGTCTTTTCAAAATCTGTCAATAAGCGACTCATTTCTTTAAGTAATTTCTCAATCTTTGCAGAATTAGCAGAACCTTCAGTTTCTATAGAGTTCGATATCAAATCGAATTTTGGTATTAAATGATCAACACGAGCTCTTAAATCAACCAAAGATTCAATCTGTTGAATAATCTTTGATGGAGATCCATCAACATCCTTATTATATTGTCGTCTCTTGAATAACACATCCTTACAGTCCAAGCAAATCCGTAGATTCTCTGCCTTTAACTTTTCCTTTACCAAAAGATAATTCTTAGGCTCTTCAGCTAGAAGACCAGCAAAGAAATTCACAGGAACTTGCATGGAGCAGCCCTCATCACACACAACATTACCACAGAGACGGCAGTGATGTTTTCGAAGAAACACTGGATTAAATTCTCTAGTACATATTTCACAACTAGAGGCTAGCAGCGCATCTTGCCAGTTTCTTTTGAGTATCAGGCTGATATTCTTCTTTGTATCATTAAAATATACCATCTTTAATAAATTATTCTTTTGTGAGCCAAGATAGTAATTATAGTATAACTCAATAATCAGAGTAAAATATGTTTCCATTCTCTTAAATATTCTAAAATGAATAAGCTTATTTGATTCAATATTCTTTGAACGAACTCTATTAAATGTACCTGTTAAATCTCTATGTAAACCTCCAGAATTCTCATTAGTGATATAACCAGGCTTTTTACTATAACAATTATAACAACAACCAAATTGTAAACCATTAACAGGGTCAAATTTCCCAGTTTTATCGAGCTTCACTGTAGTTTGAAGATGGCTTTTACAAAATACTTTACCACAGATGAAACAGTTATTGTCATAGTTCTCTAAATCATAATTACTATCATTACTATTATCATATTTATATTTCACAGTATTAGCACAAAATGACGAAGAGCAATGGTTCACATGTCTTGGTGAAAGTTTCTGCCAACTCAGCTTATCTATTGAACGTAGCACTGCAGTTCTGTAACGTTTGGAAATTTTAGGATCTATTTGTGATGGCAGTTTAGGCTCCTGCCTACTACTAGGTGAGCGTGGAGTTGAAACATTATTAAGCTCCGATAGAGATGTTGAGGATGAGTTAGGTGTTAAAATATAATCATTAATATTTAATAAAGTATTATTAATATTATTCAATGACATCATATTATTATCAAACAATTTTACATTTGATAATTTTATCTTATTCTTAATCCACGATTTTATATCATCTTCAAAGACTCCATTCTCCCCAATTTCTTCATCCTGTACTAAAAGATGAACATCATCAAGATGCTTGTTTAATAGCGCTAATGATTCAATTTGATCATTGCAAATAGGGCACTTTAGAGTAGTAGTAGTATTGCCTTGTCTCCCAGTTTCATTGCCACTATTCATACTATCCTTGCTAATATTCGGATGACTCTTCGCAGAAGGCGAGCCTAAAACTCGCTTCCCGGTCCGTGTACGGCCAGACAAGCTCTGAACAGGACTACTCATATTAATTCCCTGTTCATCTATTGATACCAGTCAAAGAGACTCGCTCTCTTGTAATTCTGACTTACGTGCGCCAGGGCACATATCATGCATTATCTTTAAACCCATTAGTACCCCAGCAGTGCTTGGTTGCAGTTGCCAGATATGTGCCATTTGCGACTGGTTATTGCTCAGAATCCCTCAGAATCCAACAGACTAATGCTTCTCTGCGGCCCTCTATGGATATTACTAATATCCCTCGAGGAGCATATAAGCGTGTGTACGGGTGTGTGTACGGATGTACAAGCTGATGTTTTTCATGACAGCTACATTGTCTGGTACTGTTTGTAGGTTCTGTGAGGATGAGTTCGCCCGTTCTGGAACATGGTAGTTCGACAGGTGACGTGAGTCCAGCGACTGATTCAGGAATAATTGGTGGGGATGATGCAACCGCGAAGGTAGTGGGTTCTGAAGAGATAGCTGAGGTCCAGGAGCCAGACAGCCAAATCAAGTCAGAGGAGCTGAAGGACGATAAATCTGTTGTGCAGGAAGCCATTGCTGAATCAAGCTTAGCAGACGCTGTGGCCAAGAAAGAAAAGTCTGATGACGAAACTACTGGTGAATCGCTTGGTGATACCGGGCCTATCACAGTGCCGAAGGAGGAGGATGCGCTTGAAGCTGGGCATGAAGCTGAGGGTGCACTGGCCGACTCTGCAACCGATGATGTGGCTAACGAAGTCACAGAGGAGGGCAAAGCGACAAATACAGAAACTTTGGAGGTGTCAATTGACGACTCAAGTCGGGCAGCGGAAAGCTCTGCCGAGGGTGAGACCGGTGCGGAAAAGGAGCCTGCTAGTGCTGAGGAGCCTGCTAGTGCTGAGGAGCCTGCTAGTGCTGAGGAGCCTGCTAGTGCTGAGGAGCCTGCTAGTGCTGAGGAGCCTGCTAGTGCTGAGGAGCCTGCTAGTGCTGAGGAGCCTGCTAGTGCTGAGGAGCCTGCTAGTGCTGAGGAACCTGCTAGTGCTGAGGAGCCTGCTAGTGCTGAGGAACCTGCTAGTGCTGAGGAACCTGCTAATGTTCCCGAGGATGTAGAGGAGGAAAATGACGACGACGATGACGATTTTGGAGGTTTTTCTGATGCTTCGTTTGACGAGTTTGAGACGACTACAATTACAGTTGACCCTAATGAGGTACCTCAAAATGACTTCATAAAGCTAACATCTGAAAGTTTTACGGATTCCGAGAAACTCAGTCATAATATGGAGCTGCTATTGAACGATATTTACGGAGTTGAACTGTATGTACCTACTGATTCTGCTGATACACCTAGTGGAATTCTTTCAGAGCGTTCCGAGGCAGTTTGGAAAGAAATAAAGGCGATTCCACGTCTCAATCCACCAGATTGGAAACGGAGTTCGGTACGAAGACACTTTTTGATTTGCATTGGTGTGCCTATAGACTTGGATGAGGTTCTTCCAGAGCATATGATCATACCAGAGGCCATACTAAGTCCAGTAATGGATAGCGGTGACTTCAGATTTCCAAAGATTATATTTGGAAGCACTGGTGCAAAGCCCGACGTTGCTGTTAGTACCACGCTAAAGCCAGAACCCCAAGAGAAGAAGGAAGGTAAGGATGGGGAAAAGGAAGCAGATAAGAATACAGCTACAGATGATTCGGTGAAGCCTGTGACTACGGATAAGAGTGCCGAAAAGAGTTCTGTGAATGAAAAGGTGAACGAAAACACTGCAGATTTACCTCAGAAGAGTGATAAGGATATTGAGCCGAAAAACGAAAAATCGAACAAAGAAGAGGCAGGACCAACGCCTAAGCCATCCAAAGAGCTGGAAGAGCAGCCGCAAGAACAGCCAGTGGAAGAACAACCAGTGGAAGAACAGCCAGCGGAAGAGTCACAAGAATTGCCATTAGGAGACAAGCCAGCAGAAGAGCAGCAAGTACAGCCGCAAGAGCCGGCGGAGGTTGCGCAGGATGCCGTTCAGGATGTCTCTGGGGGACCTGAGGTGCAATCGCCGGTAGCTGGACACGATGCGGTTTACATTGGTACGGTTAAAGACTTGAAGATCAGTGAATCGGAGTATGCGAATATCATGGAGTCCACTGACAAGACTTTGACTGAGGTTGAAAATAGTCTTCAGTCTGCTACGTTTTATGAGACTCTTCTCCGCGATGGAAAGTCGGCTGAGCTCACAAGCATTTTAGACAAATTGAAAGCTCTTGATGATAAGATGATAAACACATTATCTGTCTGGGATGATTACTCTCAAGCTTTGAATAAGGATAGAGAAACTTTTGAGGCTGTGGTAGAAAATATGGTTGGAAATACTCAGAAAATAAGACGTCAAGAAAGTTTTAAAGATAATGAAAAGGAGTTGAAGAAGGATTTAAAGAAGCAGTTAAAACATAGATCTCTGTCTTCAAAGAAAACAGGATATTTTTGGAATAATTAATGTATATTTATATTTATACTTATAAAGCGCTGTAGACTGTCGCCACGCTACCCGGCTAACCAGATCTGAACGGCTGTGAATATAATTTAGAGAGAGAGAGAGAGCATTGGAGGCAGGCAAAACCAATGAGGTTATTTCTTCTTTTTACGCTATTTATTAATTGCGTATTATCAGTATATAGCGATGAAGCATTTAATACTGATTGGCAAATTCTGAGTATTGGATATGATATAAGTTCTAGTGCTCTATCTGGTAGTCTGTTAGTAACGATATCTACCGATGGAATACTCTCGGTTATTGATAATGCGAATAAAGGTGAGATTTCTTGGAGACATAAATTGAGTACCAGTTCTTCAAATAATCTTGTTGATATACTAGATGAAGACACAGTTGTCAGTTATAATGACCAAAAGGTTCAGTTCTGGAATTTAACTTCTGGTTTCTTGATACGTTCTATTAATGTACAGGTACCAATTAGTCAATTGTCAGTTTCTAATAAAGGATCAATAGTATTAATTGATAATCTTGGATCTGTCAGTTTAGTTTCTATAAAATCTGATATTATAAATATTGGAGAGATTGGCGAAGCGGTGAATGATTCTGAGGTCTCTTCTTTGGCCAACGGCAACGTTCTTTTCTTAATCAATGAGGATTTATTAGTTTTAGTAAATACTTCAGCAAAGTCATTATCCTCTATATCACTTAAATCCAAGAAAGTTAAAATATCCAGTGTTTTAAAACTTTATAATGAGAAAGTATTTTTCACTACTCCCAAGGGCTATATTAATGTAATAGAAGTTACTAATCATGTGGAACTTCAAGATAAAAGCTTTAAAGAAATTAAGACAGATTATCTGGTGGAAAAATTTGATATTCTTGATCTCAATAGTTATATCTTGGTAGATAACTTGGAGTACTACTCCTACTCTAACCCAGATGCTGCCGCTATTAAGAGAGCACACAATTTTGATAGTAACTTAGTTGGTTCGATTTCATCTCACCGTATACAGGTATTGGATAGTGAGTTCGGACTTGAGCAGGCTAAATTCTTTGTTGGCTTAGACTACGATCTCTCACAAATATCATGGATTAAATCATCGTTTTCTACATCTGGCTCTGGCGTGTCAAAGATGTATTTGGTTATCGCCTTTAACAACAAAGAAATTGTGGGTATTTACAATGATGTAATTGTGTGGAAGAAAGATGAGTCTGTTTCTAATATTGTTGACCATTTGATATTTGACCCAAGTAAGGGAGCAGCTGCCCAAGACCAGGAGCTCAGTGATTTCAAGCATTATACCGAGGAAAGTCAAGGTATTGTGAGTCTGTTTATCAACCGTTGGAGTAGACATTTAAATCTTTTGAAAACTACCGAGCAACAATTTACTGGTTTTCAAGAAGTGCTTGGAATGTTCTCCATTGGTGTAAGATCTTTAGATGCTAAACAGATGGAGGATTTTGGCTTTAACAAAAATTTAATCGCTCTCACTGCCAATAGAAAGATTATAAGCTTACAATTGGAGACTGGTGCATTTAACTGGAAGTTTGATCATATGGCTAAATTTTCTAATAGTGAAATCTCTGCATTCCTCAACGAAAATAATAAATTTATCAAGGTAGTATTCACCACTGGTGATTTACTTTTATTGAACCCAATTCTGGGATTGGTGGAAAAATTTGTTCCGAATGCTATTCCGCAACATGTTAAGCAAATGAGCTTGCCATTGAATACTTTAGTTAAGCATGAAGCAGTTTTAGTGGAGGATGATTTTATTTTACAATTACCAAATGGAGAGCTAGAATATGTATCCAATAACGATGAAATTGATGTCCCTGATAAAGAATTATACCTAGTTAATATTGATAAGGACTCTAAACTGGCTTCTTCTTTTAAAGTTAATGTTTCATCAAAAGAAGTTACTGAAACTTGGAAATATAAAGTAGAAGGTGATAAAGTAATTGTGGCAACAAGTTTCTCTAATACAAATCCTTTAAAGATGAGTTCTATTGGAGTTATATTGGGTGATAAATCAGTTTTATATAAATATTTATATCCAAATATTATTACTTTTGCTATTCATGAACCAGCTACAAATTCTCTTAATATCTTATTACTTGATTCAATCACAGGTGGTATAATTAAATCTATAACTCATGAAGAGTCAGAAAAGATTGATATTAGCACTTTAAGAATTATTGAAAGCGATAATTATGTTGTTTACTCTTTCTACAGTCATTTCCCTTCAATTTCAAGTAAGATAAATGTCATTGAATTTTATGAATCTTCTAAATCAAATAAGAAATCTTTCAGCTCTTTAAAGAACCAAACAGTTTCTATATATGATCATGAACTGATTAAACCATATGTTAAAACTAAGTCATATAATTTCCCATTTGTCATTGAACAGCTCGGTTTAACTTCAACAAAATTTGATATCTCTACTAAGAATATAATCTTGAAATTAGCCAGTGGTCAAATAATATTACTTCCTAGATTTTTGGTTAGTGCTCGTCGTGTTGAAGGACGTGCCCTAACCACTGAGGAAAAGAAAGAGTTCATGAACATACCGTACGATGCCAACCTTCCGATCAATAATAATGCTGTGATCTCTCACAAACGGATGACTTTGAGCGCTGACGGAAGGGGACTGTTGTTCTCTACTGCTACAAACTTAGAGAGTACCAGTATTGTTTGCTACGCTGGCTTGGATGTGTTCTGCACTAAGGTTTACCCATCATTACAATTTGACGTGCTCAGCACACATTTCGCTAAGGGTAAGTTAATCTTTACTATCTTAGCATTAATTGCTGGATGTAGTGTCACATGGTCCATGGTTCAATCAAAGAAATTGAATTCTTTTTGGGTAGATAAATTTTAATATAAGTATTAATGTTAACGATGTAAGTGCATTACAATGGCTTGATTTTTCAGGTCGGAGCGGAGTGAGATAAAATAAAAATTTCATCGAGCGGAACGTTTCTCAGTATGAGCAGTCTGGTACCGAACTGTGGAGAAATAGCAGTTTTAGGTGGAGGAATCTCTGGTTTATCACTAGCTTATTATATATCTGAACTTCGTCCTGATATACATGTTCATATTTTAGAGAAAGACAAACGTGTTGGTGGATATATCAAAACTGATACTGAAGATGGAGTGATGCTTGAGAAGGGACCTAGAACACTCCGAACTGTCAGTGATGGTACTTTAATGATTGTCGATTTATTTCAAAGAGCTAATAGAAGTAGTGAAGTTCTTGGTATAACTCGTAAATCTTTAGGGAATAAGAAATATTTATTGGGATGGGATGATCGGCTTATTGAAGCACCACTGGGATTTAAGAGTGCCTGGGATTTCTTTTTCAAGAAGAATCTTTTAACTCAAGGAATAATGTCTAATATTTTATTAGAGCCATTTCGCTGTATTAATAATATTGAAGGTGATGAATCTATAAAGAGTTTTTTTGATCGTCATTTTGATTCAGACTTGTCTGATAATATTTTAAGTGCAATCTACAATGGGATATATGCAGGCGATATTAATGAACTTGGATTGAAATCAGTAATGCCAGGAGTGTATGCTATGAAAGAAAATTACAGATCTTTATTAGCTGGTCATATATTTACAGTTGTGCCAAGATTATTTAAAAGTATTGGCAATAGCTTAGCTAAGCTCGTCTTACGTCTTTTTGGCCGTCCCACCGCTGAGTGGAGCCATAGTGATACTCTTAAAGATTACCAAGTAAATTTCTCCACAAATAATCTAGAATATATTAAAAAGCTGATTAAACAAATGCCTGTCATTCGTTTGAAGAACGGTATGGAGTCTGTAACAAAATTGTTATATGAGGAGCTCAAAAAGAGAGACAATGTGCATATTTTGCTTGACTGTAAGGTTACCAATATTGTGAATGACAGTGATGCTTTGTGCGCTGTAAGCTATATTCACAAGGAGACTCCAATTGAGTTACAAGTATCTCGTATTGTGTCAACGATATCTCCAAAATCTTTGAACAACATTATAAAGTCACAGATACCTAACGTAGACACACTTCTTAAGTGTGAATACAGTCAGGTTCGATTAATCAATGTTTATATCAAAGGAAAGAACTATCTTGAGTCAAATCCTGGATTTGGTTACTTGATACCTAAGAGCTATTATAATCGGAATCCGCAGTATGAAGATGAATGCGTCTTGGGAGTTATCTTTGATTCGGACTTGGAAACACATGGACAGAAAGTATTCACTGACCCTGTACTCCGGAGTCTCGAAACTACTAATGATTCACTACTTGAATTTAAGAAAAACTTGGAACAGGATAAGTACTATCAGAATGAAGAGCTTGTAAATAAAATTAACCTGATAGAATTTCCTGCTGCTAGTGAATTAGGTTGTTCCAGTGAATATACTAGTTTAACAATTATGACTGGAGGTCATCTTTGGAAGAAATTAAATGAAATACCAAGTAATGAAAGCGCAATCATTTCAGCTAAAAAGATCTTAAAACGTCATTTAAATATTGATTTAGATAATATAAATCCAAATGACGTTACTATAAAAACTACAGTTACGTCAGGCGAAGGTATACCGCAATATAATGTTGGATACCAAGACATAGTTACAAATATTAAGCAATTAATAAAGAAAAAATATAATGGAAAGATTAAATTAAGTGGAATGTGTTTTAATGGAGGTATTGGAGTACCTGATTGCTTATCAAATGCTTACCTAATTGCAAGAGATTTTAGCTAACTTTAATAATTAACAATGTATGTAATGTTGAATAACTTCTCTCTTTAGACCAGGTAAGTAAGAATTGCCCCGTAAGGCCGACATATGTCGATAATTTCGGAGGTCCGACGAATGACCGATAGATAGTACTGCAGAGCCAATTAACCATTGCTCCCCGCATTTAAATGTAAACATATCTCATTGAGGATCCGGGGGCGCGGATTATCTCATAATAATTTTGACAAGAGAATTTCTCAATTTCCTACTTCTCATTTTATGCAAATTGGGTTAAATACAAAAGTAACCAACATTTCCACAAGAGATCATTCATTTTTTTTTTTGACTATTTTGCCGTACAACTACTCGGTTCGCCTACAATCTTGAACTTCTCTTTTTTTATTTTAGTTTTTCTTAACGGATCGAAAACAAGAGAGTAGTCCACAAAGCTGGTTGCTTAACTGTTGATTCTTAAAATATACAACTGTTAATGATGTCTGGCACAGTTAAGGAGGATTTAGCGCAAGATGACAGTACTGTGCTAGGTTATACGCCATCGGGAAAACCTAGACTTCATCAATGCGCTGTTTGTCTAAGGTCATTTGCAAGATTAGAGCACTTAAAACGACATGAACGTTCACATACTAAAGAGAAACCATTTAATTGTGGAGTATGTGGCAGAAAGTTTAGTAGAAGGGATTTATTATTAAGACATGCTGAGAAACTTCATGGAGGTTGTGCTGATGCTGTCAAAAGGTTACGGCGAAGACGGAAGTCAGCTATTAGAAAATCTGATGATGATGAAATTAATAATATTCCTAATAAAGGTCCACCTTTATCAACTTTTGTTACAAAACCTAATAATCAAAAATTAAATTATATGAATCCTAATGAAAATAATATTCTAGGGTCTCATCCAACATCTATTATTGAAGGTTCCTCGAACGAGAAGCATATACCTGACATTTCTGGAGTTCAAGTATCTTCATTATTCAATAATTTTGGATCCAAATTAAATGGAACAGATGATGATCAAGACTCTAATAGATTTAAAAGAATGAGAAGAGCTTCTTTTAGTGCATCTAGTGGTGAAAATTACGCAATTCCAAAATATCTGCCAATGGGAAATGTACTTAATGATCATGATATTTTACCTGATTCAAATACTTTAGCGGATACAAATCTGGATAATTATTTAAATGGCACTGCTGAGCATCTTTATGCTGATGATGTTGAGTTCTCCACACCACAAATAGCTCCTAATGATGCAAGACTTTCAAGTATTCCTGAGATGTCTCTTGGGAATGAAAAACAAGATAAAAATAGAATTTTAAATTTTGCTGATTTTGTTGGTAAAGATAATAAAGATGAACAAGAAATAAAGAAAATTAATAATGTGGTCAGTGATCTTCATCTTTCCAATGGTCAAGCTAAAATGGATGTTGACAAGGAATCCCCTACATATGGTGATTATAATATATATGGAGTAGAAAGTCCAGATGCTGAAGATTGGGTAAATAAAGTTTTAGAATCATCACAAATTGAATTTCTTTCTAATCTTAAAAATGGGAATTCTTCCAAACCAGAAAAACCCTTAAATGAATTTTCAAAAAGAATCAATAATTTTCAAAATCAATTGAATAAATTATCATCAGCCGACTCTTCTTCTTATACTTCAGATGTGAAGAGCTCTCCTAATAAGAATACTAAAGCCAAAACTGAGAATGGAGCCATGGGGTCGCTTTATGGGTATTCATTCTATACTGATGAGTTTTATGGCACGAATAATAATTCCAACTCTTCAAATAATGAGAGCTCTCTGGTAATCAGCAAAGAGATTAATGAACAACTTCACAATAATTATGGGATTTATGGTTCATTTTCTAACCAGAAGCAAGAAGATACAAAACAGCGCCCAAACAGTAATAGTAACACTAATTCAAATGAGATAAACCAAGAATATGATTTGATATCAGAGCTTAATAATCTTCAGAATTTCCAGTTTTATCTAAACAATCAAAATGGAGGAAATTCCAATCTGAAATTGGTCAGAATGAATCGCGATGACAGTGGGAAATCTACTAATAGTACACAAACTATGAATAGCTCTAACTCTAGTTTTGATCATAATGCGCTCATGCAAAACATATTAAATAACAGTGTTAATAACGTTCCTCAAGATAAGTCCAATCCTTACTTCCAGCATTTTAATAATATTTCGAATGGCTACTCATACTATGGTGTTAATCCTTTAGTAAATGGGTCTTCAGAGTTGTCTAGTGCAAACTCTCCACACATGAATCATTCCCCAAATTCAGTGGCAGAATCAGGCTCATATGCCACTCTTGATTCAGATCGCCTTTTCACCAAGTCTTTGAGAAATAAGATATACAAGACTCTTATCAAGTATCCATTTATTGGTATCCCTTCTCCAAGTATTATGGAGAATTCAAAATTGAATGAATATGTGGAACATTTCAAAAGTAAGTTTTTAAGTCACTTTCCTTTTGTTCATCCTTACTTTTTATCTGATTCAAATATGGAGAAATTAACTGGGAACTTTTGGTTACAGTCAGGAGGATCAATCAACAAGAATGCTAATGGTAAGTCATTGGAGGAGGAGCAAGATGCTGCTTCTGTATGTTTACCTTTATTGGTTGCCACCACTGGTGCAATTGTTTCTAATAGTAAGAGAGATGCCTCTAACTTATATGAAGCTTCAAGAAGATGTATACACGTTTATCTTGATTCTAGAAAGAAAAATAATGGTAATAGTAAGAGCAGTGCCCAGGGAATTTCATCCCCATTATGGCTTATACAGGCATTGACTCTTAGTATCATATATGGTCTTTTTGCGGAATTCGATACGAGCTCAGAGATCATTTTGAAGCAAGTTAATGCTTTAATCGCATTAATTCGTTCTTCCAATTTGAATAAACTAAAATTCAACCCTCAGAATACAAATAAGGAAGAATATTTGATTTATCAGTGTCGTTTGAGAACTGTATACACTGTATTCAATATTTCTAATCTATTGGGTTATTTTTATGGATTGAAAGTTGATAAGATGTTTAAAATTGAAGAATTAGATTTGCCATTGCCAGATTTCGAGAATAAATTTCGCTGCTTACCTAACTGCAATATTGACAATTCTGCGTTTGATAAAAGAAATCTGTTCCAATATGTTCTTGATAGATTGAAGCTGGGTCAAACTTTTGACTCTCAAGTATCAGAATTTGGTCTTGTCTGTCTTCAATTTGCGTTGTATCAATATGCAGTGAACAATCCTGCTCAAATGGGAACAAATCAATTACAGAATATTCTGAATATGTTTAATTACTCAATACCAATTTTTGCAAATAAAAATCATGAAAATTTCTATAAAAATAATGGCAATCTTTTAAAACTTGATTCTCTTGTTCTTAGCCATTTCTTAGTGTTAAAACAAGCTACTGATCAGCTACTTGTCAGTGACATGAGATATAGTGGTATTTGGAATAAGAATTGGAAACAATTAGGTCAAGCGTTACAAGGATATGTTCCTGATTTACAATGTGTCAAATATTCACTTAATATTTTAGTTGATATTTTTTTTGTTGAAAATATTCGAGTTACTGAAAATGATGGTAATAAAAGCATTATACCTTCTTCACAAGATGAAGAATTTATAAGGATTTTAGATATGCAACTAGCTAAAGATACTGATAGTATAATAGTCAGTCCACAATCAATTTCTTGTATTTTATCATTAAAATTACAATTATTGTTTGATGTTTTTGTTATTCTTAGTTTATTTGCTTATGATTTTGAAAAACAATGTGAAAGTCTTGATCAAGGAATTTTACATGATGAGCGCAGTGAATTAGATGATGTATTAGATCAAAAATCGGGTTCAAGTGCTTCTAAATTTATGATGTTATTACATGATAAATTATTTGTTAGAAAATTACAGTATTATAAATTAGTTCTTAAAACAATTCAAGCTTTAGAAAGATTTTCTAAAGATAGTTATGGATATATAGCTTCTGCTAATGATTCTACTACAATTAAATTTAAGGCAAGTACTAAAATTTTGAGAGTTGGTGAATTCATTTTGGATACAATGTTTGATAGAGAAGTTGGTTATAACATTTTTCAAAGCTTAGGCCAAGGTTTACGACATTTTCGCCGTCTCTTGAGCCATGATATTCATGGACGACGTTAAATTGCTTTTACTTTTACTTTTTTTTGCTTTTTCCTTAAGAAAAAAATAATTATATTATTTTGCCTTTTTATTTGGATAAAAAGATAATAAAATCTCTTTGCCCCATTACTTATATATAAAATAAGATATACGATTTACCTAATGTTTATGCCATACTATTGTAGATGATCAATCAACTATTGTATTTCCCCAATAAATTCATGCAAGATCTAATGCTTCGAGGTGCTCATAATAGCTACACGCACGCCTATGTAAAAAAGGATAAAAAAGTGTCTCTAAGAAGAATAGGAATAACAGCTCAACGGTCGAATGAACGTATAGATGAATTACTCAGCTCTAGCTACAAAGTGGGGCTGTGATAGTTTTGTGCTACTACATGGGGATATTTTAGTTGGCACAGAAAAATTTAAACTTTCATATCCTAATATATTATTATCAAATTGTTCTGGTAAAGCAGGTGAAGAAGCTGCCACTGCCTCTTTATTAGCAGCTCAAGCGGCCGTTGCAGGTCTTGGCTTTGCTGATTCTGATGCTGTTAGAGATTCATTTAGTAATGGATTTATACTGATATGTTATATAGTACTGGCAGTTACTGTTGCAAGTTGGTCATTATTGTTATTACTTATTTTACTGACAAGTCCAAAACTGCGAGTTTCAAGTTTATTAACATTACTTTATTCAATTACCATATCTATTTTATTAAGTAAAACTACTGTTTTATTAGATAATCAATTTATTCAAAATTTTCAGGATGCTGATCAGTTTTGTACTGATGTATTACATAGTAAATTAAACTATGGTCTCAAGATTACAGTTAAGGTGTTAACAATAATAGCATGGGCAGAAGTATTGGTAAATTTAAAACCTTTAAGATATAAGAAACTAATTAAAATAGGAGCAGTAATTTTATCTATTTTAGTTCTTATATTTAATCCATTATATCGTACATCATTTTCTCTGTCAGAAATAAATCCATATCCATGTCGACAAAGAAATTTTGATGAAAGAAGTTTATTAGGTGAAGGTCCTATTGGAAGTAAAGGAACTCCTTTATTTAGATTTTATAGTATTATGATAATACTATTAGATTTTTTAGTTTATGTTATATTTGCTGTTGCAATTTATGCACATATTTGGAGTAAAAGGAGATTTATTAAAGTAAGAGAAACTTTACCACTTACAATTTTTACACTGCTTTTACTTTTATCACCTTTAATATTTTATATTTCATTTATATCAACAACTAGGATTGATAATTGGGCATCAGTTGTTCTGGATTTTTTCCCAATTCTTATAACTATGTTAGTATGGGAATTACATTATAAAATTGTTTCTCAAGAAAAGAAACATGAAAGAGAAACTGTTCTTGGTAGAGCTATTACTAATGATCAAAGTCCTATTGATATTAAGATTGGAAAAAATCATGATGGTGATGATTTTGATCTGTCAAATGGGGGAACTAAACACTTCCCAGTTGGATTTTTTAAGAATCCTCTTTTAGCCAGATTTCATCAAAAGAGGCCAATCAGGGAACTTCCTACTCTTGAAACAAGTTCATTATCAAATAATCGCCGCGACCGTCGTCGTCGACATAATTCTAGACATGGACGTAAAGTGGCTGGTAGAACTAGAGAGAATACAGTCACCGATCCATTACTTGGTGTTGGGGTGACAGATACTTCTAGAACAGATGGAGAAGAAGGAGGTATTCAAATAATAGAATTTGAAGATCTGATTGGTACAAGAAAAGTTGAAACTCCTGCTGATGGTAGAAATACAGCTGCAACTACTGCTGATGGGAAAAAATTACATGGATTAACAGAAATTCAAGTATCTACACCAGTAGATAATGAAGCTTCTGCAGCAGTGGAACAACATGTTACAGGACGCGATACAGCTTCCTTAAGTGACATTTATGATTATGATAAACGATGAATTTAATGATGGTGTATATTTTAGGTGTTTAATTATTAAATAATTATTCTTTTTTTTTTGTTTATTTTTTAATATATTATTTTATTTCTTGTTCTTATTATAGTCGTATGTACAGTTTCTGTAACAGTCTCACCTGAAACAGTAGACAGGACAGGTCTTTAAAATTTATCCCAATTAGACACATATTAACCCTGAAATACTAATATTTAAAATATACATAATAATCTATATCAAATTGTTGATATACTATTAACTTAATAATTAAGTATTCAAATTAAATATATCATAATTCTAATCTCCGTTTACTTATCGCTTAATCCCCCCCTTGCAGAATAAGCCTCACATTCAGCCACAATTTCCGCCACAATTACACCGGGTAACGTGTATCAAGATTCGCAAATCTTAAATTGCCAACCACCACTTCCTTTAACGCAAACAGCTTAAACTCGCTAGACGCGACTATTGCTATGTCAGCACAAGCCACATCACCTCCAGAAGTACAGGAGGTTGCTGGGACTGGACAATCCAGGAAGTCATTAGCTCTTCGAGATTCTTTATTAGCACTGCTTCAACTGCAGCGTATACCTTCTTCTAGTAATATAGTATCAGAATCTGATAATGTTGGTGCAACAACTGGTAATTCATCTAATCATTCATCATTTCCAATGATTCCTTCTCTTCGAAATTCTCTTAGAAGTTCTATTCATTCAACTGTTAAATCAAAGAAAAATTCTGTTTCTAAAGATATCAATTCAATAATGGAAATTTATGATTTAATTTCTGTTAAAGATTTTGGTTATCCAGCATCAAATTCATTACATTATGGATTATCTAATTATGAATTATATCTTAATAATCAATCATCATCACAATTAGATAATTATTATAATGATTATAATAGTTATTATTCTGAACCTCAATCAAATACAACTGGTTCTGCTGTATCAAGACCTGAATCTACTCAAGCTCCATCACCAGAACCTGTTCAACGTGCTGTTGCACTTTTTGATTTTCAAGCAGAAAATGATAATGAACTTGAACTTACTGAGAATCAAATAATTAATATTTTATATCGTCATGGACAAGGATGGCTTGTTGGTGAAGATCCTACAACTAATAGTACAGGTCTTATACCAGAAGAATATGTTGAACTTATTTTTGAAGAAGATGGTCAAATCTTTACTGCTAGTCAATTATTAGCTGCTGAAGCTGAAGCTGGATCATCTGAACAAGCTCTTGATAGTAATGCAGAAACAGAAACTAGTACTCTTAAAGATTCTGTTAGTAGTCCCAATCGTTTAGCTGATGATGATAATGATGAAGTATTTTATAATGCTTTATCAACAGCAACATCTCCATCTCAGCCGACAGGTTCTGATGCGAGGACAACTAACACTACAAACCTAGAAAAAGAAAAAGAACAACATTCTAATGATAACAATCAAAACATATTAGCTTGGGCTGCCTCCACATCGGAAGCAGCCCTGCAGCCCCCCAGTGGCGGAGCAGAAACTATAAATAATACTACTCCAGCTACTCCAACGGCGTCAGATCATGAAAATGGTGATAGAATGGGGAGATCTCTGAGCTATTTTCGTTTCTTAGAAAATAGTGCTACTACTCCTAATTTATCTATTGAAAATAAGGTGAATGATTCAAGTGGTCTGGATAAATTTTCTAATGAACTTGAATCTGAAACGCTGGATCTTCAAATTGATCATGCAGAATTAAAACCTTTTTTACCAGATATTTTAAGAAGTAATGGTAATAAAAGTAATTTAAATGATTCTCCTCTTTCATTAACTAATTCTTTGAGTTATCCAAGACTTCATAAACGAAGTCTTTCAAATTCTCAACCTAGATACCTGGGGTATCTGAGTGGACTGAATTCTATGTTGCATGAAAAGTCTAGTCATGGACTTCTCAAATCTTCTTCATTTAATCTGAATCTTAACTTAAATTTAACATTTAACCTGGGATCACCAATTATACTTACTGGAACAGGACATCATACTATAAGTGGTATGAGACAAAGTAGTAGCAGTATTTTATTTGGTGGTGGATTAGTTCAAAGTAAATCAACTAATCTGATTAACTTTAAATTATCTACCTCAACTATGATGATGCCAAGAAGTACTTCATACTCTAAACCAGCTGAAGAATTTAAAGCACCAAATTTACTTTCAAAAGATAATTATTTTGTGCGTGGACCAGCAGTTGCTGAAGTTAAAAATAACTTAACTGGCTCTGATGATGATTTTTGGGTTGATGAAGGATTTCGCGAATTTGAAAAAAAATTTCCTGTTAGTGATAATAAACAAGAAGATAATATTTTAGCGGAACCAACAACAACAATTCAATCAGATAGCTCATTAGAGCATAGTTCGCACAGTCTAAATGTTACACCTGTTACTTCTACTCCAGTGACTAGTTCAATTCCTAAACATGGAATAACTTCTCGATTACCAAAATCTTTCACTATGAAAAGTTTAAGCAAGATTGGAAATACGTATTCTAAGAGTAGGGAAAATCCACCAAAGGAAAGCATTGGTAGAGTTTTAAGTAGAAAATTCAGTAGTATGAGAATAAGAGGTTAATGTACATTATTTATTGTAGTTTAAACTTCGTTTGATGAACTGATGTTTCTCATAATGCATAGTTTCCGGGCAACTCCTAATTTTCAAATGCAGCAAAAAGTTGTTATTGGAGTTCCATTATAAGAGCACAAAAACCGGTCTTTCGGACGGCTTTATTTAATAAGCCAAAGACATAATCATTAGGGAATCGATTAAAGGGAGTTTGTTCATATTTAAGCCTATTGTTCTTGTGTTTGATATCTTAATAAATTTGACTGTTTACTATAAATGAACAGTGTAATAGCTAAACCTAGGCTGCCAAATGCTGCTAATGGTGGAGCTAATAATAATAATTCATCAAATAGTAATCAATCTATTAATAGTGTATCAACTCCTAATGGTTTAGCATCAGATATTCATGCAAATTCAACTTCTGTATCACCTATGGCATCAGTAAGCTCTGCTGGTCCAACTGCTCCACTGACTGCTCCTCCTATACCAGTGGAAACCCCATTAGCTACATCTAACTTAAATATAGGTACAATTCAGCGAGCTCCTACAATACCTCATATTACAGCTAATATTAAACCATTACTGGAAGTTATTGATAAAGTTTGCAAACATGTATATTCTGAATTATTAGCATTGATAAAAACTCTTCCATCGGCGAATGATCCTACCCGCTTTTATGGTAATGCATTTGAAGAAGATTTACAGCGAAAGAAATCATTATTAGAATTAGTAGTTGCAGTGAGAAACAAATTTGTTAAATTATATGTTCTTGTCAAATGGAGTATAAATTCACAAGATTTTAGTAAACTTATTGACCTTTTGAACTGGCTTCGGGGACAGCAAATCTTTTTTGATTCTTTAGTTGATAATATTAAAAGAATTAAAGTTGATCTTAATTTTGCTAAATTACCAAATCATGATTTAATTACTAGTTTTATTATATTAAATGAAGCACATTATCATAATAATCAAACACATGATGTTCAAACAGAGAAAAATCTTAGTTTATTACCAAGTTATAATGTTCTTCCTCCAAGACCACTTCCAGCTAAATTCACTCTTAAATTCGTTCGTTATTTGAATTCTATTCTTCATTTAAAATTAGCGACATTGGCATTAAAATGTCCAAATGATTCAGTGGCATCAATCGTCAGCCAAAATTGTACAATAAAAGACGGTAAATTAAAATTATCTATAGCTTCTGAATTTGAAGTAACTGTTTCCTTAGTGAATTTAGATTCTCCAGGTGAATCTATTTTTAATAGTCACTCAGTTGAAAAATTTTGTTTCATTTCTTTAGAATTTTACTTTTGTTTTGGTTTAGACGGTTTTGGTAATATCGTCTTTGATCAGAAATATCCATTACCTCAACAAAATTTAGTTAATTTAACTAACTTCTTAAATTCTAGTATTCTCTATCAGACTGAAGATGTTGCTCTCAAATATACCACTAATCCATTGGTTGAGTTATATAAATATCTTCATTCATACTGCTTAAGTTATAAACTTTATTTAATGAGTGCACAACTTAATATGCTTGTTAATGGTACTTTAGGCTCAGCTATTTCATCAACTACTAATGCTGCCAAAATAAGTTCGAATAAAGTTACTTGGGGCTCAAATTTAAAATATTCACATGTTCCAGAAAAAGGAACATTGTCTATATGGTATTGGGCTCAAAAGCGTTATATCAAGCAAAAGTCATATATTGAAATCAGCTTGGAAGATGATCCTGATACATATAGAAAGCTTTCGTTCAAATGGTTTAGGGATAGTAAGTTAGTTACCGGTTATGGTTTTGAAGATTTATTCTCTAAACTTGAAAAAGGTCTACAAGCAAGTATCGGAAGTACCTCTATGAGTACAAGTACTAGTACTCAGATGCAAAATGTTTTATCAACACAATCACAGGCAGATGTGATAAATGATGAAGCATCTACTAAATTTTCTATCCAAACTATTTTAAGTTTGGTTTTGAATAAGCATGTAAGTCTCCTGATTCAAGATACGCATGATAAATTAGTTGGAATATCTAAAAAAGCTCGGTCTACTTTTAATCTTACTGTTTTTGAGCAGGAAAAAGAACCTACAGAAGATCATTATGATAATGTTATAGATGAAATAGAATGCAAGGATATAGTTGAATTACGAGATGATCATTTGGTTATCAATCTTAACGGTGATAAAACAGTACAGTTTACAATTGATTATTTGACTGGCTATTGTTTATTCATTAATCCTTCTCCATCAGTGAATGCTATATGCTCAAAGTACCAATTTCATAATTTTGTCCTTATTCCAGATGTTGATGGGGCAAATACTGCCACTGAAAGGGAAATCCGTACTGGTCCTATTTTTGCTATGCCGAAAAACTTTGCTGATTTGGAGGAATGTATTGTCATTGCTCATCAGTTATTAATCGTTCGCATGGAACTTGTACGACATGAGACTTTAAAAATCTTACTGGTTACTGGCTGGATTAACTGTCCAATAGTAAAACTTGACCTTGCAGAATTGAGTAAATTACCAGCTAAAGATAGCAAACCATTTTCTGAGGCTCTTAAGCTCTATCGTAGCTTTTGGTCATTACAGTATTATCAACTTAAACACTGGCCTAGTAATTGGTTTTTGATTGTATTTCTTGCCAATACTCTGGCTGGTGGTGCCACTAGTAAACTCTACTGGCTTGCACAAGTTAAATCAATTCATGGAAAATGGACGATTAGATTTAAAGATGGATTGAATAATTCTGGAGTTATAGATTATGCTGGTAGTGCACAGCTCGCTAAGATGGCTACTAATAAGATATCAATTCATATTGTTATGGATGAACTAAGCAGCAACAATGTTAATACTTTTATTCCAGATGTTGATAACAAGCAGAAATTGGTTCTGATGATTCAGAAAATACAATTTCCACTGTGCAATGTTTTATCAGATGATTCAGATGGACAAAGGGACCGTGTTCTGGTTGTTGTTCTTGATAATAGTAAACTTTCTGAAGCTATTGATATTAAGAATAACTTAGTACTTACTGTGGAACTTTTTAATTCAAAAATGAAACTTGGAATGTTTGGTCAATTGAAAAAGAAAATCCCATTAGTTTCGCAGAAAATTTCAGATGATTTATATGTTGAGGTTGATACTACTGGTTGGTATTTTAATATTTCATCTACTGTGGATCTAAATGAACAAAACTTTAAAGCTCGCCCGCTTATCTACTTTGAGCAATCATATAGATTACTCAAGCAGTTCTCTCGTCTTGTGTGTTTAATATCTGTTTTCTCACTGGTTCTTGGAAGATTATCTAAACCAAAATCATACAATTACTTGGATGTTTTGGAAATTTACTTAGACAAAGTTATACTTAAATTTTGTGGTGGAAACTTTGAATTTAAACTCCTGCAAGAAAACGAAAATGTTCGTTTAATATTAAACGTCACAGACCTGCCTCACTCATTGATTGGCGCACAGTATCAAAATATTTTGGATGGTGTAACAAAGAATGGACACCTCAGTATGAAAGAATATATTGGGCCAATTCACAAGACTCTTCGCTGTATTGCAGTCTGTTCACCAATTGTTGAAGCATTAAAGAAGTTTCAAGACAATTTTAATAGCAGATATAAGGATTTATCAAGAAGAAGTGAACTTGAAATGGTTCAACTTGAAATCAAATATCATGTCATCAGTAACAATGTGCTTGAGTATCTGGTTATCTATGATATTAAGAAGCATGTGGTAAAGAAGCCATCCAAAAACCTGACTAGCGTTTTTAGAATGCTTAGTCGAAGCTTGGTAGAGACTCGTATGAATGTTAGAATGGTTGGTGGTAGAACTGTGATACAAATGAGAATTGTTCCTGTTTCTATAGAGAATCAATTAAACAAGGAAGCAAAATCTCCTCTGGCGCAGCAAAAACGAAGCTTAGGACTAGGATTAAGAAAGCTTCTGGCAGGTTTAGTTAGTAAACTAGCCGGTCAGGGAGAACGAGTTCACTTTTTTGGTGATAGTATTAGCCTTGAAGTTGACGCATTGTACAAAACTTTGGAAGGTATTCACCAGGGAATAATGAAGAGCTTTAAATGATATATACAAGTATTTATAACTATTTACGGAAAAGCATATTTTGATTTTGCAGACGATAATCCATAAATGATTTTGGACGGACTTTACCATTTTTATCTGTTCTGTCATTATCAACAACACGATTTGCACTATTTGATAAAGATGATACTCTTTCAGATTCTTTATTTTCAAATTCAGAGAATTGTTCAGGAGTTAAAGCATATTCTCCTGGTATTGCAGCTTGATCTAATATTAATTTACCATATTTACCTAATCTCCATCTATCTATCCAATGAAGCGCAGCACCAGTAGCATCAAATGTTCTAGCTGTTGGATTATTAGAGAATTTATCACGAGCAGCTCTTTGTCTTCCAATCAGTTTTGCAACTGATTTTAAAAGTGTCATTATATCGTTAGTTGGTTCATTTAAATATTGAGAATAAGGGAAATTTTTATTTTTCTTTTGTTCATCATTAAAATATTGAATATTTAATAAATATAATAAATAATCAGCTTGAACAATAGGATCAATAACAGATGATGGAACACAACCTGCTATAGCTAAAGATAACATTGATGCTGAATCAGGTGCTTTAGGAAGAGATACACCAGGTGTATCATATAAAAATACTGATGGATGTGGAGGTCCCAGAATTCTCATAATTTCCAGAGTAACTCTTGTTATACCTGGTGATGATCCAGTTTTTGCTACTTTTTTAGTTTTTAATTTTGGATCATTTTCTAAACCTACTGATCTTAAAGTATTAACTAATGTACTTTTACCAACATTTGGCATACCAATTATAGCTATTCTTAGACCAAGAGGAGGTGGTGGTATCATTTCTTTATACTTCATTCTAGCATAATCAACTATGAATTGAGCATCTCTTGAACTTCGACAATCTATAAGCATATATGGTAATTTACCATGCCATGAAGAAAATAAACTACCAGGTATTCCAGTAGAATCACGTTTTGAATAAACGACTATACGATCAATATCTCGTAGAGCTCTATCAAATAAAACATTTCTTGTACTTAATGGTGCTCTAGAATCACGTACATCAAGCACTAAATCTATCTGTGGAGCAAGTCTCGTAAGTTTCTTTAAAGCCTTCATATGATGACCTTTAAAATCAGCCATAGGCACTCTATATTCAGGAAAAACTAATCTTGGTTTAAACATTACTGATATTAAATTTCTCTTAATAGTAAAAATGGCATCTCAAAAATAATTTTCATGCTCATCTACTATTGCTAATCGCACGATATAAAAATCTTGATGATCAGCTTTCAACATGGTAAGAATCAACTATGCCTCTTATAATTGTTACTGGACTTCCATGTTCAGGAAAAAGTACAGCAGTTGAAAAGATACGAGATTATTTAACATCTAGAATATCTGAAGCTAAAGAAAATGGTGAAAAGGGTGGTGATTTTTCGATTATTGTTCATAATGATGAGTCTTTAGGTATTGCAGCTGAAGATTATCGTGAACTGAGAACTGAAAAATCTAGTAGAGGTTCACAAATGACTGCAGTTAAAAGAGATTTACTGAGTAATAATATTGTTATATTAGATAGTTTATGCTATATTAAAGGATTTCGTTATCAACTATTTTGTGAAGCACGTACAGCAGCTACAACTAACTGTACAATTCACATGTTAACACCAGTAGATATTTGTAAAGAAAGGGCAAAATTACAAGGAAAATGGACATTAGATCTTATTGATCAATTATCAATTAGATATGAAGAACCAGATCTGAGAAATCGTTGGGATTCACCATTATTTCCAATTCTTTATAGTGAACCTGATGATATTCCATATAAAGATATTTGGAAATCTCTTACAAATCCAGCAAAAGGAATAAAAATTGGAGCAGCAACTACAACAAAACCTGCAACATCTTCAAATTTTTTACAAGAATTAGATCGTGAGACTCAAAAAATTGTTAATAAAGTATCAGAATACCAACTGGATGGTTTAAATAGAATTAATTTAAATGACGGGACAATTATAAATTTACCTTTAAGAAAAATTTCAATAGCTGAACTTCAAAGAATTAGAAGATCATATATTGCTATAAACAGGGTTAGATCTGTGGATCCATCAATTATTGGTTCACTTTTTGCGCAGTACTTATCCGCTAGTTTAAATAAATGAACTAATAAAATAACCCAAACGCATGTATGCTATAATAAGGTACATTTTTAAGCGTATGTAACTGTAAATTAAAATGTATTAAATAATAATAATTAATTTTATATTTTTAATTATTAAAACTTTAAAAAAAAATAATTGTTACTGCCTCCTTCAACAAGCGAAATGCATACCAATTAATAACATCTCTTTTCTTTTTTAGAGACAACATTTCAGTGGATTCCAGAAAATAATGCATTTACCATACTTAACCTATCCCACTAAGACGTAGCTAGCCTCCTTATTATGTATTATGTGCCCCGCCGCACGGCGGTGGAAGGTAAAAAAAAAAACCCAAAAAAAAAAGAAAACCCAAGTGTATATTAGATTGGCGATTAATACCAAACAAAACAATCAGGGTAAACAATATCAAGTTTAGAGGAGGTATTTAATTTAAAAAGTATTAGTTAAACTTTGGTTAAAACAAAGTAACTAAATTATTAAAAAATTAGTTAAATAATATATTGAACATTTTTATTTAAACTTAATAAGATAAAATTTGTTCATCCCCGATCTTCGCCCCTGTTCTTCTAGTTAAAGATATATTTTCTTCAAGATGATGAGAGGTATTAGAAAGTCACTAAAAAGTGACAAACAGGATAAAAGAACTTCAAATTCAAGTGTTAATCCAACATCACATTCAAGAATGTCTTCATTTAATGGATCATCAACTCTGTCAGCTAGTTTTACCGCTTCACTAGTGGCGTCATCTTCTGCCTCACTTTCTGCCCATGCTGGTACTAAAGAGACCCCAAAGAAAATTATTAAAGCTATATCTGATTATACAGCACAATCACAAGGAGAAATTTCTTTCCAAGTAGGTGATTTCTTTTGGGTTATTGGTCGTGAGAATGATTCAGAATTCTATGAAATTTGTAATCCATTAACAAATGTTAAAGGTTATGTTCCAGTATCACATTTTGAAGTTATGAATCAAAGAAAACGTCCTGAAAGTTATTCAAAAAGTTCAAATAATTTTATAATTAGCAATTTGCACCTTTCCAATTCTCCAAATTCTATTTCTGCTGATAGATTCAGTAATCCAACTGCTTCACGTCGTCCATCATTCACTGCTACACCAAGTCAGTCAACCATTCCTACTTCTCCTTCGCCAAGTGTAAATTCAACTGGAGTTCTTTATGGATTAGTAATGTTTGATTTTGAAGCTCGTCCTGATTCTGATGAGCTTGATGTTGCTAAAGGCGAATATCTTATACTATGTGCTCATCATGATTTTGAGTGGTTTATTGCTAAACCTATTAATCGTTTAGGTGGACCAGGACTTGTACCTGTTGCTTATGTTAAAACTTTAAATTTAGCTACAAAAAAGATAAGTAGTGGAGATATAGTTGAAGAAATTACAGAATCTGGACTACCTACTGTTTCGGAGTGGAAAAATAGAGCAGCAAAATATAAAGCTACTCTGATAAATCTTAACGATGATGACCCTTATTATATGAATGCGGGTGGACAGCAAAACCCAGGAATGCCAGGTGCCCAGGGGAATCAATATGCCAATCAACAACGTACATTGTATGAATATGATGATCAAATAACTTCAACATCAAGTACTTCAAATAGCATTTCAAAAGAATCCAGTGATATACAGCATCAATCTCAAAATTATTCTATTTCTACCAGCTCTCCTTATGATGTTGACTCTAGTTCTTTATTCGACAAAGAAATTTATGTGACTGATGTGAAAATCGATAATTTCTACTATAATAGAATCGATGAAAAGCATGGTCGTTATTGGTATCATGTTGTTGCAAAATTATCAAATCATAAAATACGTTCACTTGCAAAATACTATGATGATTTCTATGAATTTCATGTGCAGCTAAAGAAGCTGTTCCCAGTGGAAGCTGGAAAAGATTCATCTGCTTCAGCATCTCGTATTCTTCCATACATTCCAGCACCACATCCAAATGTTACACCTCAAATGGCCCTTTCAACATTTACACAGCTTAATGAATATCTTAATGGTTTAATTGATCTTCCAGAACATATTTCTCACTCTAAATCAGTTCTCTTGTTTTTCGGACAACGCCCAGATGTGGATAAAGAATTTGATGAAGAAGATGAACTGATTGAACTTCCAAAGGTACCAGGTCATAACGAGGATGGACAGGATCGTGTTGCACAAGCACCTCCAGCGGCTGTTTCTTTAGCCTCTAGTAGTCCTCGTTCAAGTGCTGATACTAAAGAATCACAGTTAAGTTATCAAATGGGTCAAATGAACTTAAAGACTGATTCTGTTTCTACTAATGCTACCAGTACGTCAGATGGTGCCCAGCCCGGAATCAATATTTCTCAACATGTTGAAACGGAAGATAAGCCAAGTCTTAAAATAAGTACTGGCTTTAATGCTGGACCTGCTGTAGGAAGTGCTACTACGGTAACGTCTCCAAGTCCAGGACCAATTAGTGGTGGTCTTGGAGTATCTGGAATGGGATTGAAAAATATTAAAATTAAATTTTACTATGAGGACGATATTTTTGCAATTCTGGTCCCATCAGGTACAGCACTTTTAGATGTGAAGATGAAGATTGCTGGACGTATTGATAGACCATGGCAGCAAATTAAATTATTTGTGAAAGGTAAAGTTGCATCATTTGATGATGATGAGACTAGTAAGGAAATTGATAGAGATGAGTTTTTGAGGGCTTTAATGAAGAAAGATCCAAAACTTAAGTTAATTGTTATTACAGATGAGTCTGTTGATGTACAGGGTGATAAAATATAATGGGCTTGCTTTCTTTTAGTGTATAGTTAAATGTGTTAGAATTGCTTTAAAAGATACATTTTTTTTATAATAAGGTTGTAATACTCGACTGTAAACAAGCTCATCCTTGAAGGTAAAGTTTGCTATTGCTATTTACTTAAATTTTAAATTGTACTTTAACCTATTACGGACAGCTCTGTATACTGTAAAATATGCCTCGGCTTCATGTTGGTTCCAAACTGGAGAAAACCAAACAAATTATTGATTTGTTATGTACACATATTCTACATGAATAAACAGAAAAACGAACAAATCAATAAAATAAGATAGAAACTAATAGTGCGGAGTACTAAACTCCTAGGAATAAGAATTCCCTAACAGAAAAAAAACATGGAAAAAATCTAAACCAAGATAGCCTTAGAAGAAGTTCCAGAGATCCATCCCTTGACGGTACCAGCATCAATGGAGCTACCAAAGTCGAAATCATCAACCTTTCTAAGGTAAATTTCAGAACCATCAAAGATAGCGACTAAAGTAACGTAGTCACTAACTGGACGGTCGAAATAGTCTGGAGAACCTCCTCCACCCCAACGAGTACCATCTTGACCACCTTGACCATCATGTAAATGGTTAACTAATTGAGATGAACCACTTGTAATAACTTCCCACAAGTCTAATTCACCACAACCAGTTGACCAACATGAACATTCCTCTTTACCATATTGTAAAGTACGTGGAATTTTAGCATTTAATAACCAAACAGCTGGCATATCATGGTTATTGCTAGTAGAATCAGTAGCGGTTGGCATCTTAAAGTTAAATGCAAAAATCTTGGTGTTACCGGACCAACCCTTCTTAGCTGGAATACCAGTACGGTAGTAACCACAAGAGTCATCACAGTCATCACTAGAGAATAAAATGACTTCTTTATCAGAAGCTAAAGTAGTATCTGATAAAACAACAGGACTCTTAGATTTACCAGTACCTTCAGCATCACAATAAGAGATAGAGTTACCGAAAGTAGCAGACCAAGTACCAGAGTAAGAAGAATCACCCATGTGGTTCATAAATACAACATTATCGGCACTAGAGCTGTCAGCACTGTAGTAAGAAGCTCTACTCCAGTCACCAGAGGCAACAGGACCACTAGGACTTGAAGAAGAACTAGAAGCTGGAGATGATGAAGAGATTGATGGAGCAATATCAGTAGAGTGATATTGGTCAAGAACCTTGTTTTGAATACTAGCAATAGTAGTAGTAACTGGAGTTGAAGCAGCTTCAGTTGGTTCATCACCATTAGCGGTAACAATGACAGTTTGAGTAACATCAACGGTTAAAGTCTTTGGTTCTCTCTTTTGATGAGCATGTCTCTTTAAGTTAACTTTGTCCTCACAGTCTAAATCTCTCTTCTTGTTAGAACCGTCAGAAACAGAGTAAACAGCGAACTGCTTTAAGTTAATAGGACCACGGATATGGACAGAAAGTTCTTCATCTAATGGGGAAAGAGATCCACTAAAAGATTTTGAAGAAGAACTACATTGACCAGAGGTCTCGTCCATGTTAGTAATATCACTATAGTGACCACTATATCCAATACCAGAGTATTGAACAAAGTCAGTGCTTCCAGCACTAGCAACTCCAAGGAAAGCTGAAGCTGCAATAACGAAAGATGGAGTAAACTTCATAACGATAGTAAGTTAACTTGATAAAATATCTTAAAATAAAATCTAACTTATAAAATGAACAGGTAAGTTATTTGAAAGTAAACACACAATAATAAAATTTATCTGAAAGAATGGATGATCAATAAGACTATTCAAAGGAGTGAAAAACAGGAAATATTAACCTGTGGTTGTTTATGTCTTGACCTCTTTTTAATAAAATTAAAAAAACTTGATATCTGTTAAAAAAACAAACAATCGAACCAGTCCTAGAAAAAAAAAGGCACAGCCAGTATTTTATAAACGAGTAACATTTTTCCTAAAATAGTACCCCATAGGGGCGAGTACAGCACTGCGCGTCGCATGGATACAGAAATATGCTTCACCTTGCATATAATATATCAAAAATTATGTACCTTTCAGTATTGATTAAAAGTAATTATTGCCTCATTAAATTTGATATAAGTCCAGCCCATACATGAAAAATTAATAATGAAAATTTTTACAAAAAAGGACATTTTTATATAAATAATAAATAATTACTTTAAATTTTTTAAATTAAAGTTGTGTCGCTACAAGTTAACTAAGCTTATGCACCTTAAACAAAAAGCGCAAGTTTAACCAAAAAATACACACAATTTCCTTAAGCCTTTTTTTTTTTTTGCCTTTAGTAGCGTCAAATAGGACAACGCGGCCAGAAATCCAAGCCTTGCGCCCCTCCTGTTTTTTTTCGTCCTTTTATGTTACCCGCATATACGTAATGCAAATTATACTTTCAAACCGTTGAAAAAATAATCTAATAAAAAGAAAAGACAATAGGTGAGTAGATATTCCGAGGTGTACCAAAAGTACTACTAATGAGATGAAAGTATTTATCCGGGGAGACCGGTATTATTAGTCTAGAACTTATTAGTAAAATATTTGTAAATTAAAAAATAAAAAAATAAAAAAAAGTAAAGCAATAAAAGGAAGCTAACCCTTGTCCCTAGAAAGCCGTAAGATTTTTTAATGTTACAATTGTCCAAAAACAGCAAGTGACATTTTCCATTATAAGAATGATGAGCAACTAAATCAAGCTACAAAAGGGACAAGATTCTCGGCAAAAACTACATTTAAATATATCTATTTTATAAGGTATCTATTTTAATTTAAGGTATCCTAATAACTATCTAAATTTTCATACAGAATATAACTCTTTGGTTTTCGTAAGATTTTTTTACTCTTCTTATTTGGACTTATTATTTCAGGTTTTGCAATGCCCTGCGTAACTTTTTTTGATGGGCGAAATGAATCTGGTAAAATATTAATTGAAGCATCTAATGATTCTCGTAAAACATAAGGAGAAATATTATTATTTGAACGACTAATCCACAGACGATCCATACTTTTATCTTCTAGTCTTTGCATTTTCTCGGTTAATAATCTATTCTTCTCTGTCTTTATTCTTAATTTATCAGACAAAATTGATATACGGCCTTGATATTCCAGAATGACTTTTTCATGTTCACTTAAGAATGACTCTCTTAACTTATTCAACTCAACAGCATAACTGCGACGCATCTCAGAACTTCTCTCCTTTTTCTTATTATCATTCTTATTCAAATCTTTCTGTTCTCTCAACTCTTTAATTTCCTGTTTAAGCTTCTCATTCTCATGAACTAATCTTACATTCTCTTGGTTAAAGCTATGCACCTGTGCCTCGAGATTCATTAATGCTTTAGAGTCCATCAGACTCTTAAAAGCTAACTGTTCATATGTAGTAACAGCTTCAGAATTCTCCTGGAGTAAGTCTTTGTTATCCTTCTTTAATTTCTCTATTTCATCTCTCATATCTTGAGCTAATAGCTCTAGCTTATCATCAGTAGATCTGGTATTCTGAGTCTCAAACTCTGTAAGCATACTATAATAATTCTGTTCAATATTATCAATTATATCCCGATACTCACTTCCCACTTCCTGCCTTATACTATATTCCCACTCAGCAAGATGCTGGCTATTCAACTCGGTTTTCTTTCTCAACTGGGTCACCTCCTGTTCTAATTCATCTATTCTCTTTCTTGGTGACACAACAGCATTCGATCTCGACGGCTTTCTGAGTAGTCTGGACGGTGATCTCAACAAGGATTTGCTTGAAACACTAGTCGCTGACGATCCGTTACTTTCTATGCTCGAGAACGTCATACATTCCGTCTTGGAGGAGACCTCGTTAGACTCATCAATGTTGATAAGCTGTGGCTGTATTATGTCTCCAGACTGATACTCTACCTCAGTAATCGCCTTACAGCTCTTAATTGAATTATGTTTCATGGCTGATTTTGTCAATCTCCCTGGGGACTGTGTGATTCTCACTTGAGTGGTTGGTCTACTCATAGTATTAGCGTTAAATACACGAACCTTGGTTGGAGATAAAAACAACGATGTATCCTTGATACTCTCAGAATTGACAATATTCTCCACTGGCTTTATGCTTCTTAGTACAGAAGAAATGATTTTAGGCTCCAGTTTTGGATCAATATTAGCGAGAATTGATAACTTGTGCTTCTCCTCACCTAAATAGTCACTCAACAAGAGTCTAGTGGTTTTCAGTGTTCTCAAAATAGACTTTTGACTTTCCTTTATTGGCTTTGGAAGATCACTCACTATTTGAAGAACTCTTCCTAGTTCGCTTAAGCTAACATTATTAACGTTCCCCTCTCTTCTTTGCTCATTGTCTTTTGCGGTACTTAATCTTTCAGAACCAGCTAAATCAACCACTGTCAACCTAGAAGTTGCAACGTTCACAACACCATTGTCAGAAGAAATCTCATGAATGTTCACATATACAAAACTATGACTCCTCAGTGACTCCTTGTTCATCATTGTGCTACTTACATGTCTTCTTTTAAGAGCATTGACAATTGTGCTTTGTGCTGTACGAGCATCCAGGAGGATCTTGTTACGAAGCCCTATTGGACGTAACTTACCATCCCTAGGATCAATGCATATATCTTTCTTTCTTCCAGAATCACTCAGTGTACTGTTATCTAATAAATCAATAACCTGGTCCTTCCATAGTTCATACACATTTAAGCTGGCAACATAGTACTTCCCCAAAACTGACAGAGAAGATGGTAGCGTTCCAGCCCAGTAATCATTTAATAACAGTAAATAAAGATTTCTGTCTGTAGTATTTTTCTCATTATACGCGCTCACGGCATTGAATATTTGACTTATTGCGAAGATTAACAATCCTGGCAGTTCAACAGTCCCAAGAGTTGAAAAACTTTTACCTGATCCACTAGGCCCCACAGTAAATAATGTTGAATCTTCACCATTAATAACATTGTTTACCAAATCTTCAGCAATTCCAGTGTATAATGATTTTTGTGAGGCTGACTCATCAAATATTTTATTGAACGTAAACTGCTCATTACGTATCTGTATTTGATATTGGTTAACTACTGAGACATTAGTATCCTTTTTAGTTTCCCCTTTAGTTGGTTTTAATCTAAGAAATACTTTGATCCCGCTCATAGTTAAGCTATTAATATTAAATGTCAACAATTTTTAGTGTTGCTCTTGTGTTGCTTTAAATATTTTATCCAAATATATGAGTGGGTGTGTTTCTATGCATCTGTTTATATGTTTCCTATTTGAGATGTTATTGTTTATCGGGGCATATACATAATATTGAAGGAACAAACGAATCCTGGTAGCAACAATCAGACACAATTTCGGATTAAATTCTTTTAATAAAGTGCAATTTCATTAAATTTTGAGCTCTTTTATTTAATCTTTATCATATCTTTATAACACATTATACCACTTATTTTGTAAATATTTATATGTATGTTAGCACCGGGAAAGGTAAATAAAAAAAACACTTTATGTATGCAGGAAAAGATCGAGCAGATTTATATCCCATCTACTGAATATCACAGTCATTCGGTTAACTTTTCTGTAAATAAATTCCTTCATATCTGTACACAGTATGGCTAAAATTGCGCTGAAATATCTCAGCAGTCACACTTCTTGATCTGTCTCACCGTAATCATCTAATTTGCACCCTTTGCATCTACCCATTAGCGCAAAAACCTAATTGTTAGCTATACAGCCTGCTACTCACTGAAAATACATCCACTAGACAAGAAAAAGAGAACCAGAAGATATATTAAGTGCCTTTATAATACTACCATAATATTTAAACTAGAAAACACGCTCTCCTGAAATTCTACATGTGTACAATTTATTGATGTATGCGCTCCTGTCGGTTCACAATAGGTTAATGTCCAGTTTAGACTACTATAATATTCCATTTCTCTGCTTTTAGCTAAACTTATTTATTTATTTCCGTAATTTATATTAAGACAACACTCATTTATTAGATCTTGTAACTCAACTTTAATATTCCTCATTTATTCCTCTAATCATCGAGTCTATTAGTCTATCTCTTGATTTCCACTCGTGGTCTATCCATTTCTCAAGTTTTCTAGATTTTGAAGGTATTTTATCCAAATTATTACTTTTTACATGCATTCTTATAATAATATTGGATGGATTACTGCCCAACAATTCAATAATGCTTGGATTAACTAATGCACCTGTGTCCTTTCGGTAGTAAACAATAGTAATTTGATATACTTTCTGTATCCCCCCATTTTTCTTTTTCACCAAATTTAATAACTGCTTAAAACTATCCATTCGAATGTGCATTACATTCGAGTATGCAGATGCTTGGTGCTTTCGAGAATACTTTTCTTGAGCAAGGTGGTCTTCTGGGTCCCATATGTTAACCTCTGGGAAGCAAGCGACCCACTGGGAATATTTTGAAATACTACTACCAGTAGCGGATATTATATTGAACTTCTCAAAGCAGCTCTCTATAGAGTCATCCCCAACTTCCCAGTTCTCATCATAACTTAGCACGTTGCGGAATAATTTAACGGTGGGCACTCTCCAAAGTTTAGCCCATGTCCAAAAACTAACTATCGGCACAGTTTCATTGTCCGATAAGGTTTTTGAGAGATAGCATAACACTAAAAAATCATTGAGCGAACGATGGTTCGCTGAGTCTGTTAGTACAGTATGGTTCCGTTAACATACTAGCTTATTTTAACATACCTACAAGAAGAGCGGAATCTAATGGATCCACTCTATCGCCTGTTATCACTATCTCTGTTTTATTAAGGGACACAAAAAATAACCAAACATCCCAAAATATTGTTGCACTTGTCGCCTTTAGTTCTTTTATAGCTGATGGGAAAAATGACTCAGTAAAATGACATAAAATAGAAATCAAATGATACAAAGCCCAATAGCAAATAAGTACCATCATTATAGCAATAACTTTAGCCTGATTCATATAGTTCAGGCTCCGAAACTTTTCAACCCCTACGTACTGTAAAAGTTTCATTAATAAAGCTAGAGGCCATGCATGTATAAACTCACTATTTATAAGTGTTCGCTTTGTGTAACATTGACTAAGTTATTTATTAAATAATTAGTCGAACGATTTGCCAGCTTATTGGCGTTGGACTGCTCAAGACCACAAACGCTGATAGTGTGTGCGTATATTATTGGGTCGGGTGTCTCTGCCTCTGCATCTCGGGGGCCAGCCTTACTTCACATGCGTAAGCTTCATGTAGTCTCATGCAGGGATCTAAAAATCATCACGCTTATTTAAGACCCGTATTTATGGAACGGCAACCCCACCTAATCTGACGTAACATCCACAATCCCGTCTATGACACATTCGTAATCCAAAGTAGTGCGAATAAACTGGTAAAAAAATTACGATGGTTAGTTTTGATATTTATTATGCGCTGTAGTTCAACCTATGGCAATCAATAATATTATGAGTAAATATGAAAGAATAAAAATCTGCTTATAGAGAAAGTGGGGGGATAATATATATAAAAAAAAAAAAAAATAAACACTCTTATAAACGAAAATGATGTGGTAAAATAAAATGGAGTTGATATTAAAAAATATAAAATTTTTGGGACTAATCGTCATTTACAGCATTAAGCCAGTTTTGGACAAATATCGCAGCTCTTTTAAAACAACTTTGTTGATATTTCTCATATACTGCATTATGATGTGTTCTAGCTTGACGACAAGATTCTAGTATAAGATTAGCTAATGGCATTAATTGCTCTAATGTATAACCTGAATAATAAACATGAGCATCACTCCACTCTCCTCTACTTAAAAGTAAACGAGCAAGAAAATGGGAACCAGCAGCTAACCAGCTGGGAAGAGAATCAACAAATTTATAATCCATAATTGTAGTCTCAAGAAGATATTTTGCTAAGGTACGAGTTTCAAAATCATAATCATCAGCTTTACTGGTACGTCTTAAGAAACTCATTGGACCTGGCCATCCCATATCAAATTCAAGGACATCAATCATAAATTTTTCAGCTCTAATGATATCATCTTCAGTATAAACATAATCTGACATGTGAACGATTTCTTTTAAAGTTGGACAAGAAATTTCTTCAAATTTTGCTGCAATAAATAATGCAACAGAACCAACTAATTGAAATCTGCTTAAAGATACACGTCGTTTACTTAAAAACCTATCAATATAATTGACTGTAAGATATAATGTTTCTGGTAATAATCTAAACCTTGAATGAATTTGAACTAACCAATCAATTAAAGTTGCTCTCATATACCATTTAATTTCGTGTTGATGAGACATATAATTTGGGTCAGGACGAAGTTTAAGTTCTAATTCATGCATAAAATTGAATATCTCTGGGGAATATTCAGCAACCATTGATGTCTCGTAACTATCTTGATCATCAGGATCTAAGTGATCTGAATGGAACTCTTCATAAATACGAGCAAGTTGAGCATCAATTGTTGGGCTAGTCTTGATTTTGAGTGGTTTAGGAGCAGTGTGCTCGTTCACTTCTTCCTCTTCTTCTTCTTCCTCTTCTTCCTCTTCTTCTTCCTCTTCTTCATCTTCTACCTCCCCTCTTTCCTCATCTATGTCATGATGATCAAAATCTTCATCCTCTATATCTTCTTCAATATCCTCAGGATTGCGGTAATCATAGTGTCTAGTCCTATAAAATCTCGATTCATATTCACCATCAGCCTTGACAGAGCTGGAGTCATCATCTGTAGCATCTTCATCTTCACCAGATTCAGATTCAGATTCGCAGATCTTTTCTACCAAATCCTTAATATCAGCCGGCGGCTCCTCCGTATCGGAGTTTGACTGAATATAATTAAGTTTGGTGTCGAGGTCTGTGTCGCTAGACTGTGGATCCTCATATGAAATAACCTGGCTATTAAATTTTGACGGATTTCCAACTGGAGCCGTTGCGTTCAAGTATTCGGTTAAATCATTAAGCGCCTGTCGTTGGACACCAGTGTTTTTAACTGTTTGGGACTTGCCAGAGAGCTCATTCTCGTTTCTCTGGTTAGTAGACAACATCCCGAATATAATATAAGTTTAATAATAGATGAAAATGCAGCAAATCAAAATGCACAAAATGAGAGATGTGACTGATAATAATAATAATAATAAAAAAAAAGATAATTATGAAATATAAAAAACTCCAATATAAACAACTATTTAATAAAAAATAATAGTTCTCTCTTGAATGTTTTAGTATGGCAGTTTAGTAGGGCAATGTTATTATCACAGTTCCCCTTTTCTGTCAATGTTGTTTATTGGTAGTTATCAAATTTTCAAGTTAGTAACAGATATATAAATTGAAAAAGATTCAAATTATAATAATTTTAGTTCAAGATTCAGCTAATTAAATAACAATCTAGACAGTTACTATTTTATGGTAATAATATACTTTATATCTTACTGATCAAAGTAAGGCTTAAAGACTCCCAATTAAAAAACTATCAACTGTAGTTCCAATGCTGACCATATAAAATCAAAGATCTTAATGATTTATATAGGAAAAAAAAAAAGATAGTCAGTAGATTGATAATTAATCTATCTATACTGATAATCTATTAATAATTAATTGTAAACACCAACCAAGTATATATAAATATATATATATAAACTTGGGCAAACCAGTGGTTTTTTGGTGTGTATGGTCAGGAAGAAAAACAACACCCAAAGAGAAAAAATTCAGAATGAAATTTGTAACGATCCGCACATTATAATGTACTAATCATATGAGATATGCATGGTTGTCTATACATAGTTTATCGATTTAAGGCATGGTTTATAATTGGTTTTACCATTGATTCAGTCTATTAACAATTAAAAAATTAATTTTAAAGTTGAAAAATTATTAAATACTTTAATATAATCTTTACTATATTAAAAAAATTAAAGATATAATATATTATATTATTGGAAATCTAGCTAGTTGGCTAGTCCCTTAGCACCCGTTAATTCATCGCGTCGTCATCGCCTGTGTTTGCTCCCCCCCCGCGGCACGATGCAGTTTTTGCGCGTTTGTATACATTCTAACATTCATTTTAATCTACAGATAATAGGATCACTGTAAGTACACTCACTGTAGTGTTAATAATGTAGTTGGCTTATATAATGCCGTCAAAGTTTAGTAATATTGCTAGACACTTCTTTGGCACGATAAATGTTGATAGATGATCCATTTCCTTGTTTTTTAACTGTATTCCCATTCTATGCGGTATTGTCTTACTAGTGTTATCATGATTGTCTTAATTATTCTTTTTTTTTTTTTATTATATACAGTAAGATATATGTACATATTATACAGCGAGATCATCATTACTGTTCCTCTAGTATTCAGGGAACGAAGGGTTCGGTGCTCCAAATTTGGAAATGCTTTATAAATTTAATAATGCGCTTTTTCTTGATTTCTTTCTCTTAAAATCTTATTATTGATATCTATCAGCAGGGAAATAGATTGTTTCTAAGCCATTGAACATTATTTCTCTCTTTATTATACGAATAAAATGTTCTCCGTAAATATTCTCTAACTTGCGTATGATTTTATCAACTGATTCACCTTTCTTGACTTCATCTCTAACATACTCACGAAAAGCTTTCTGCGCAAAAACACAAGTCTTACGCATCATAAAGATTTTGCTACCTTTCAGAATATACTTATCATTTGGTGATAAGCCAAAGGTTTTATAAAGTTGTAACCCCGGCCATAACCATTTATAACAGAACTTTAATCCATCTTCAAAATGTTGTACATCCAAGAACATTGTAAATGCAGCATAATTCATAATTCCATTAGTAAATCTAAATCCTGAATCATTCAAAGAAGTAATTAAATTATCAACTTGACTCATTTGACCATCATTCTCCATTTGACGTATCTTCATTGTAAATGCAGCATTCAAAAAGAAGATCCATTCTTTTTGAATTCTTGTAGCTGTAGATTCACTATTAATAATTTTCATCCTTTTCTTCTTTATTTCTTCAACAATTCTTAAAAATAAAATATCAACAGTTTTCCAATCTTTACGAAATCCACTAACTATTAATGTATTTCTAATCATTGTCATTTTGTCTGCAAACAGTGCACTTTCAAGATCAAATTTAATAACAGTAACATATTTTTGAAGCATACGATAAGGTAAATCTGGATCAATTTTATTACCAACTTGATATAAAATATGACCAACTGCATTAGATGGAATATATGAACTTTCACCAGAAAGAATATCTTCAATCATTTTCCAAGTATTTTTATAACCATTTCTTGGTGAATCAGATCCAAGTAATGATCCAATTAATAATGTTCTTAATTCTTTATCTGGTATAATTCCTTTACTAGTCATTAATTCATATCCCTTTATTGCATTATTATAATCTTTTTGATCAACGCATCCTCTTATAAACTCTTTATAATGACCTATAGTAAGTGATATACCAGTTTCTTCAGGTATCATTTCAAAAAAACCCAATACATTTTCATGATTAGATCTAATTCTATATCTAATCATTAACAGAACAATTTTATCAGTAAATACTTTTTGTTCAATTGTCTCACGTAATTCTTTTTCAAATTCTTGCATTTCACGATCATGGAGTAATGAATCCATATAAACACCACGACATAGTGGGCCTATAATGTTCTTAACACCTGCCATTCGGTACCACATTCTTATTTTACTATTATCCTTAGTGTGAAGATATCCTGAAAGAAAAACGCTTAGAATCATGTCATCTAGTTCAATATCATAACTTCTTGCTAATCTCATAACTTTTTCAGCAGATTCCATATATCCACCTTTACACAAACCATAAACTACAGTAGTGTAAAGTTTCAAATCAGGCAATACAACAGTTCCCAGAGATGTTTTAATTTCACCATCCATCATACGATAAAGAATTTCCAAAGCCTTTTTCGGGGACCCCATTTTACTGTATGTTTGCAGAAGAATAGTGGAAGATACAAGGATCTCATGTGGGGAATCGTGAAAATGGCTTGTTTCGCTGCTATTAGCTAATTCTTCCTTTAATGCCAGATATTTGCCATACCAGTGAAGTGCTAACTTATACTTGGCAGTTTGCATAGCTCCCATCATTAGACTGAGATATACAAGAGTAGTTGGTGACAATTCCCTTGATAAAAGAGACTTGTATAACTCAGATGTTTCCTTATAATGCCCTTTGTTAGCTAAAGCATACATAGTGATACCATAATGTCTGGAAGTTGGTAAACCATTTTTATTGAACAAAGATTCAAAAAGTCCTTGTAAAGTTTCCCAGTCTTCCAAACGACCAATAGCTTGAAGATAATAATCTAATGTTTCCTCATTTTCAAGTTCTGGATATTTCCCACTCAATTCAACAATCTCCTCATATTTTCCACATGATCCATAATGCGCTAATATCGCTAGAAGATCATTGGTTGCTAAGTACTCTTCTGGTTTTAAACTAAAGAGCGCTGGGATTGTGACCTTATGTGTCCGTGGATACCTTTTTGCTCCGGAAAGCAATACAGTAAGTAAACTTGACCAATCTTTAGTAGAGAGTCCTAAACTCTTCTCGCTAAGATAGATTTTGATTTCATCCTCCGATAAATACTGGAGTCTGTAGACAAATTCCTTTATAAATAGCTTCTCAGCAGCAGCATCCGGACCTAAAATATCCAGTATGCTTCGCACTCTCAACAATATATTCAAGAATATTTTTAACAAAAACAACTGTTGAGTAGAGTTCGAGTTCCTCAAAAGCCTGGTCATCAATTCTATCATACTGAAAATAACATTCTTAGAATCTTTCTTCTCATTGTATAAGAATGATACTAAACTGTCAATCTTTTGAGTCTTCAGTGCATCATTTGACACTACATAAGCCTTGAACAATGCCAATATTTCTTCATCTAAAAGATGATCAAAGCTCATATGACCATAAAGTTGTTCCGGTTCAATAGGGAATTTTGCTATATATTCCCTTGTGGTAGTAGGTAGCAAGACAAACCTTTGCTGACCTAATGACTGTATCATTTTCCCAGATACTGAGACAGAGGCTGGTGAAAGGGAAATATTGTATTTGCCAATGATTGACCATGGAGCCTCGAGCATACTTTGATCTTCATTATTATTTTGTAAATGATCACTGTTCTCAATAGCAGCAAGACAACTCTTAAAAGCAGGTATAGAGCTTAAACCAATATTGGCTAATAAGTATTTATAAAAGTGGGATCTCTCCGGGTGTACGGTTACTTCATTCTCTATAAAGTATAATACCTTGTTAATATAGGGCTCATGGTCCTTGTAATTCTCTTTCAAGTAAGAGACCAACTCTATGATATTTTGGAAAGCCATTGTATAGTTTTTTGAGATAAAATCACTGTAATAAGAGGTTCCATCTTGGATATCTTTGGTATCATGATTTGTGACAGAACTCAGTTGACCTTGAGTATTATGTACAGAAAATATGGCACCCCGGACAAGGAGTTCTGTCAATATTGGAATAAAAGAGCAACTAGGATGGACACTCTGGTGATGCAAAAGGGTAGGAATAAATTGACTTAACAACTTTTGGGGATCTGATAAATGGCCAGTAGTGAAATCTAGTAGAGCACTGATATTCAGCGTAGCGTTGGGGTCTCCAACTGAAAAATCATCCAAGTAATTGGCAAAAAGTTGTATCATTTCCTGTGAGTGAAGACCCAAAAGGTTTGAAGATGGAATGAATTTGCCAAATGATTTATATCTCATATTTTGATGAGATATTTCGGGCACAATAACTATATTTGAAAGTGACGTCTTGGTGGAACAAGTCGTAGGTTCCTTTATCAATGAGCCTCCATTTTGAATCCATAAATCTTTAGGAACCGACATAATAGAGTGACTGTTAATAGCGTCCAATGCCTCTAATGGTAATTTCAGACCCTCTCTTAGCTTGGACCGCAATAAATCCACCTGCTCCGGCCCTAAAGATGACCCCAGAGAGGCACTATAAGTATTTGACAAACTATCAGCTAGCTTCTTAATTAAAATTTGGAGATCATTCTCTTCTTTATTATTAAGATCTTTATTGTTCCTTATAGCTCCGTAAATCATTCTTAAGATCGACGCATGCCAGTAAATACTCTGTGGATATAAATTCATTCTCTTCTCGAGACCAGTCAATAAAGTTATCCATAAACTATAAGAATCCATAAGATTATCTCTTATAAATTGAATTAAGATAAATATTTTCTTAAATGACTCCTCAATTTTATCATTATTTAATACTAAATTATCAAGCCAAGATCCATATAAATACATCAATTCAACGGAATGAAGATCTTGAAAATTTTGTTTCTCAAAAACAATATTACTTACAGGTTGTTTTCTTAAATAACTTCTTAACTTTCCTGATACTATTACCATATTATCTTTATCTGGAAATAAATCAGCTAATGAATCACCACTCAACATTTGATACTCACTCCACACTCTATAGTTAACTTGTAATGGACTGTCATGTTTTAGATTATTAAAATGCAGAACTGGCATCTTTGATTCAAAATTAAAAATACCTAATGATTCATATTTTTCACTAGAATAGCATTTAAAGAAATATTTATACCTCGTAGTTTTGACATTATTTCTAACTACTCGCCTTAGTAGTTCTATCATTATTATTATATTATATAGTACTATACCACTTCTATCTCAGTGCAAAAGATCATCTATTTTATATTTTTCAACTATAAGAATCTTTTGAAATAATTGATTACCCAATTCTCCCCTACTTTAATTGCGCTGCCCTCGTATACTCAATGTCTCGAAGTAAAAAAAAATACTAACGCCTATAATTATGGGTCGATTATATGTAGCTCATGCTTGAAATTTTGAAAAAATAAATTACCACATTACCCGGGTGCGATGCCCTTCAGCAGCCATACACTACAGTTAGCTATAATGAATATATATATATATTATAGATAGAAGCATAGAACATAATATAATACAAATGGCAACTCAGCGGAGTTTCATTTTTTTGGTAGGCAGTATAGACGAGTCGAAGATATCGTCAATCTGCTGAGATAGCTCTTCCACCAATTCTGCTGGTCTTACATGTTTGACTCTATCTGGACTCAACAAGTCTATTTTCTCTAAGACTTCAGCCTTTTCTAGGTCAATATCGTTGCCACTAGCCTCACTCAACAAACTGAAAGAGTCGTAATATTTATCGCCTCCGTCGTCCAGATCCTGAATCTCAAAGCTGAGCTCGTCAGCCCGCGGCCGCCGCACCTTCTTACTGGTAGCCACAGCGCCCACCGTTGGGCTTTCCTTCACCTCCAGGCCCCTTTCTGCTTGTAAATTCACCGCTGTATCGTCCCGTACACCGACGGGCTTGTACATACCGTCATACAGATCGTCCAGCGAGTCGTCCTCCGAGTCCACCACCACTATATCTCTCCTCTGGCCAGGTCGTGGGCTCGCACTGTACACATCGCCTGGCTCCTCGCCCAGTCTCAGTACGCTCCTTGTCTTTCCGCGTGCCGGGGATCTATATATCAGCTTTTCTAATACTTCCAGATCCTTCGAAACTTTAGGCAAATTTGACAGCCGCACCGGTGAACCCAGTAAAATCTTTATTTCATCATCGTCCTGCTCAAACGAAAACTCAAGCAGCCTTCTAAAGGCGCCCAATCGCTTCCTCTGATTAATAGTATCCTTAGTCTTAGTTGCAGCTGGTATTAAATCTCCTCCAAGAAGTTCTGCACTCTTTAAACCCGCTTTAATCTCGTCCTCTGAAGCTTCCTGTAACGATCTAAGATGCCCATTGTCCTCAACAATTTCACCAGTTCGAATATCAACAATATCGCCCTGGTTATCTAAATCATATTCACTGTATTTACTTATAAGAGCCTCCCAATTACTCCTTATCCGCTCGTCAGCCTCCTTCTTCCGCCGCCTGACTTGCTCGCTGGCACTCGCAAACTCCATGACTCCCCAAAGCGCCCCATCCGCCTCAGCTTGCGGTTTATACCATTTCACTGTACACGTGGACGATAATATACGAAGACTACTAAAATAATGCACAGAGTAATTAAATATATTTTAATTTATTTATTTAGTTAATTCAGCTTTGACCCAACCTTCTAAGCCACCCTTAACTATGATATCCTGTAAGTTCACACCCAATTCTCCTACCTTTTGCTGCAATACGATCGGACCTTTTTCACCATCGGTGACACTAACCTGGGCAGAGGAAACATCCCATGTTAAGAACCAGCCAGTACGTCTAGTCAACTCCTTTGGCAGATCCTTATATTTCTCACGTAATAACTTAATTAAATCAGGAATCTCTAAAGTTAATAATGCATTATTAATACTATTTCTAGAAAAGATATTACCAAAAGATCCTGCAACAACCAACTTCATATCTCTTGCAAGTATAGCAGTAGCTGCCTGTTCACGAGATGAACCAGTACCAAAGTTAAATCCACTGATAATAATATCACCAGCTTTAGTCTTTGCACCAAACTCAGAATCATAGTTTTCCATACACACTTCTGCCATCTTTTCACGAGGAACATCATCTTGATAAGTATACTTTCCTGGATATATACCATCAGTATTAATATTATCAGCATCACATAATACTAATTCTCCAGTAATACTTTTTGGAAATTCCTCTAAGACTTCTACTCCCAGAGCTTCAGTAGATTCATTAGTAGTTTCTGACTTTTTATTTACTTCAATTGATACATCAATTGCACTAGTTTCTCTAACTGGTGCACCACCAATTTCTTCAGGTGCTCCAATTTTACCTAATACAGCAGAAGCTGCAACAACTTCAGGAGAAGCTAAAAATGCAAGAGCATCCTTAGAACCCATTCTACCTTTAAAATTTCTATTAGTTGCACTAATACCAACTTCTCCTGGTTCTAATAAACCAGTTCCTAATCCAATACATGGTCCACATCCAGCAGGTAATGCAATTGCTCCAGAATCTATAATTGTTTGCCAAGATCCATCTAATTCAGCTTCTTTTTGAACATTAGAAGATGCAGCTGCAACATAAAATTTAACATGAGGAGCAATTTTATGACCACGAATAATTTCAGCAGCGGCTTTAATATCAGATAATCTTGAATTTGTGCACAGCACTAAATAAGCTTTATCAACTTTCATTTCTTTTCTAGATAAATCAGTGAGAGAATTTGATACTTTAACAGAATTAGGACCTGAAATATATGGTGATAATGTTCCCAAGTCAATTGTAAGAGTTTTAGCATAAAATGCATCACTATCAGGTTTAATATTAGCTAATACAGTCTTTAATTCATTCAATGAAGAAGAATTAACTCTTGGATGATTATCACCCAAGACATTTAAACGTTTTTCATACCAGTTAACAACGGTTTGATCAATTGGGAAAAGTCCTGAAAGAGCACCCCATTCAGTAGTCATATTAGCAATTGTTAATCTATAATCAATAGGAATTTCTTCCATGTATTCACCAGTGAATTCAATTGCATGATTTAAAACTTCATCATTATTAAAAATACCACAAAGTGAAACAATTACATCTTTACCAGTAACACCTTTTGGTAAACGACCTTTTAATTCAACTCTAGCAACAGGAGGAATTTGCCACCAAGTTTGACCAGTTGCCCAAATTGATGCAGCATCAGTTCTAACAATTGGAGTACCTAAAGCCCCTAAACCACCATAAGTATTAGAATGTGAATCAGAAGCCACAACTAAAGACAGTGGGAAAGCATAACCTTCTTCAATCATAATTTGATGACCAATACCTCTACCAGCTGGATAAAAATCAACACCATGTTCTTTTGCAAAATTCTCTATATTTTTATATTTTGTAAGATTCTTTTCTGTTTTGTTTTGAACATCATGATCTAATGTCATAACAATTTGCTTTGGATCTTTAATTTTAGAAGCTCCAAGACCTTTAAATTTTAAAGCAACAGGCCAAGTATTATCATGTGTCATACAATTTCTAGGACTAACAGAAACATAATCCCCAGATTGAACTTTCTTACCCTTTGGTAATCCAACAGCATAACGCTGAACAATCTTCTCAGTCAAGTTCTGACCTTGCGCAATAGCCAGGCTACTAAAACACCGCACTCTCATATACCCAAGAGTTACGTTGACCATGGTCTAGTGTTATCAGTATTCGATCCAAGCCAACTGAAAAATTAGGGAAAAAAAATTATGTATGCTATAAAATCTAACCTTTTTTCAAGCAGCCATGACTCACCTCCAATCATTTAAAGAAAATTTGTCATCGGTTGTGTGCCCTGGAGATGGATCTAAGCATCAAAGACGTCAAACTCGCAACAGCTTAACGAGTCACTAATAGTATCACCATCGTCATTGATAAGACTGCTAATATTTTTGATCATCTCTACATCCCACTCTGTCAAAATTTGAGTTAAATTTTCATTCTCTTGGACCTGATCTAGCAAATCAAAATCAACCTCTAAGCTATCAAAGTCCTCATAACTTGACTTCACATTAGAAGAAAGCAGTGGATTTGAAGATGATATATTAATTATTTCATTCAATTCTTCTTCTTTATTAGTTTGAAGATATTTTTTAATATTGAAATCATTAACATACTCTAATAATTCATCATTTTCATTACTAAATAATTGATTCACTAAATCATCATAAACCTTACCATCAATATCTGTTGCATTCATGAATGCTTTATCTTTATTAATCATACTTTTCAAATAATCCCTATTTACTATAGAATTTTTCAAATTAGTCAAATCATTGTGAATTAATGTCTTGATACTATTAAGCTTAATATTGACAATTATAAGAATAGGGTCAGATATCTTTACCTGTAAGTTCTTTGTTATCCAAAATATTCCATCGTTAAACTTTATATTCCGATTCAAATATAATTGATCAGTGTCGTGAGAATTTGGAATATTCAAAATATTTTTAAACCAGTGCGACCCTTCGCTAGTAGTATGCGAACTTGTTGAACGTTTCAGAATGTCCAAACTGTCCTGGTGAGATCTTCTAGGACTCAATGGCGACAAAGGGCCCTGACTATAGCTACTGTTGACACGACTCGACATGGAAGAGCTGCTGCTTAGACTGTGGTTGCGCGCATGTCTGCTAGATTTTTCAGTGTATCTCCAAAACTTATCCCAGTGTTCCTCTTCCATATAGTGATCAATAAGTTGATTAATATTCAGATACTCTCTATTATGTACAAACTCATTCGTAAGAAACTCATTAAATGATATTCCATTCTTATTTATAAAGCACCAGGGCTTTACATTGATCTTTTTTAAAAATATTAACTCAATGAACACTTCACCGGAATTCAAATATAAATCGATTGATAACTTGTCCAAATTTAATGGTGGATCAAATGAATCTGACGCTAAATGTGATTCTGGGAAAAGTTCAGATGTTATTGGATCATCTAACTTCTTACTTATTAAAAGAATATTCTGGTATATCTGGTTGAACTTCTTCAAGAATATAATGTTGTTCTTCAATTGGTTCTTAGTATCAATGTTTGCATATGTAGCCTTAATAAACTTGACTAAATTCGCTAACTGTGTAACCAATAGCTTTAAACTACCAATCACTTGCTTGATCTGAGTGAGCTCTAAGGCAGCGCCTTCGTGAAGTGATATCTTAACAGGTTTGGCGCTATTGAATACATTGATCTTATTAATTAGCATACTCAATTGATCAACTTTAAATGAATTTCTAGAGATTATACCCTTTAAATGATCATTACTATTTGAAGTTATTGGAAGTTTAAAAGACTTTTTAAGAATCAAATAAAGTAACATCGATTTGACAGCTGCCATTAGCAGGGGTAACTTGGGTACAATCATCAGCCTTATTAACCAATCTTGATCCTTAATAAGATTCAGTATATATTTCTGATACTTTGTAGTATCATCCTCTAAAGGATAAAACTCAGTCGTACTCATTTCTTACAGTAGGATGCCATCTATCTGCTTACGCCCCCATACAGATTATTCCTCACACAGACCGCATGGCTCCTAACACGCCCATAAGCTGGAGTGCGGACTCGGCGAGCGCACTCGCACACAGCATCCACCGGACGCACCGTCCCACAGAAGCTTCTGTTCTGGCAAGTGTGTGTCGCTTGACACAACTCATGCTGATCACAGCTACGGGAATTTCTGGTTTGATCAACGTATATGGTATCTACAGTCTTACATAGTTAGGCCTTTGGTACGGGCCCGTAACCTGCTCATCGAAAATTTTTGAAATTTTTTTTTCGCATACAGTAAATACTCACCAAGTAAGCTATGAATCTGGCTGTCTCGTACCAAAGACAGGTGATAGAGCCATTTTATATTGGAAGTGCATTTGTATCTGTCAGTTCAGATGGAAATTTATTAGCTTCAGCTGTTAATGACTATGTATTATTAACAGATTTATCTAGTGGATTAATCATTAAGAAAATTGATGGAGATGGTGAGGATATTACATGTCTTCAATTAAGTCCAGATGGTAAAAATCTTGCAATTCTTTCAGCATCAAATCAATTAAGAATATATAATTCAAGTTCAGAAACGATAACTCATTCTTTTAAATTATCTAGTCCTGTATATTCTACTGCAGCTGATAATACTTCAACATTATTTGCTTTTGGTGGTACTGATGGACTTATTCAAGTATGGGATATTGATAATGGTTATATAACTCATTCTTTAAAAGGTCATTCGGGTATTATTTCATGTTTAAGATTTTATGGAGAACTTAACTCTAACAGATGGTACTTATTATCTGGAGATGTTAATGGTACTGTGAAAGTATGGGATTTAGTTAAGCGTAAGTGTATAAATACATTAACAGAGCATGAATCACCAGTTCGTGGATTAGATATTTCTGAAGATTTTAAATACTTGGTAAGTGGTGGTCGTGATAATTTATTGAATATTTTTGAGATAACTCCAAATGGTAAATATCTAAATATTAAATTAGTAAAGGCTGTCCCTACCAATCAACAAATAGAAGCATGTGGGTTTGTATCTAATATTGGTAATGAAGCAGATTCAAATGGATTTTCAATTTATTTTGGTGGTGATGGTTGTTATTTACAAATTTATGATTTCTTTAACAATATGGTAATAGGTGAGTCTCGTAAACCAATAGAATCTACGGAAGAATTACTTATTGCCCAAATTATTAAACTCTCAGATGGAAAGTTCTTTTTAGCATTATCAGACCAAACTATTCAAGTTCTTGATATTCACGATGATGTAATCCTTGATGATGAAACTCATAAGTACTCTTTAGTGCCTTCTAAAGTATACGCAGGTAACCAAGGTATTATTTCAGATATGGTATTTGCTGGTCCTGGAAAGACCCAGCTAGCGCTTGCAACCAACTCTCCTTCCTTAAGAATCATTGATCCTTTCAACAATAAGCTTGAAGTGAAAGTTTTGGAAGGACATACTGATTTCCTCAACTGCATTGATGTGAGTGAAGATGGGTTGTGGCTTTTGACAGGTAGTAAAGATAATGATTCAAGATTGTGGCGTTATAACGATGCTAACGACACATTTGAATGTTTAGTTGTGTTTAAAGGTCATGCAGCTTCTGTTACCGCAGCAGTACTATCAAAGGTGGTCAACCAGCAGCCAAGATTCGTGCTAACCGCATCAAACGACATGACAGTTAAAAAGTGGAACATTCCAAAATTAGATAATAGCGAAGAATTTCCATTGGTTGTAAAGAATGCTGAATATACAAGAAAGGCCCATGAGAAGGATATTAATGGACTCGATTTATCTCCAAATGATGAATTTTTCGCTACTGCCTCTTACGATAAAACTGGTAAAGTTTGGAATACATCCACTGGTGAAGTGATTGGAATCCTAAGAGGACACAAGCGTGGACTTTGGAAGATTCGGTTCTGTCCATTTGACAGAGTATTATTGACTTGTTCTGGTGATAAAACTTTGAAAGTGTGGTCATTAGAGACATTTCAATGTACTAAGACTCTTGAGGGACATAATAACTCTGTACTTGATTGTCTGTTTGTTAACAGAAAGCAAATATTAGCAAATGATGCTTTAGAGCATGAAAATCTAGGTATAAATATGAAGAATGGTATTAGTAATGAGATCATTTCTTGTGGTGCTGATGGATTAATCAAATTCTGGAATATGAAAACAGGTGAAAACATAACAACTTTGGATGATCATGAAGACAAAATTTGGTGTATGTCAAGTAAGGACGATGGTAATTGGATCATTAGTGCTGATAATGAGGGAATTATTAATTTATGGGAAGATAATACCGTAGATGCTATTAAAGCACAACAAAAGGCTGAAAAAGAACTCGTTGAGCAGCAGCAATCCTTGGATAACTTTATACATGATAAAGACTGGGTTAATGCATTCAAACTAGCTTTAAAACTTAATCATCCTATGAAACTATACCATGTTTTAAGATCGTCAATCAATGAATCCGACCCATCTGAGACTGATTGTTACTTGGGACGTAAAGAATTGGATCAATGTGTCGCAGAACTTGATAATGATGAATTGATAACTATATTCACCAAGTTACGGTCTTGGAATGTCAATTTTAAGTTATTTGAAATCAGTCAATTGATCATTAGATGTATTTTACATTACCACGCTGTTGATCAATTAATTGAAGTACCAGGTTTACTTAACATTATTGAAGCAATTATACCTTATAGTGTGAGACATCATCAGCGTGTTGATGGTTTAATCGAGGAGAGTTTTATTTTAGACTACACTGTTCAGGAAATGGATAAATTGGTGAGTTAATGCAATATTTTTAAACTTGAAACAATCATTCTATTCCTTCAAATAGCATACATTTAGTAGAGTTAGCATATATTAAATTTCAATATAAAATATATTAACATACTTAAACTCTTTCTAATTCTATATCAGATTGTAAACGTTCATACTTACTATTGTTAGTTTCTTGGTATCTATAATAGTTGTACCAAGCAATATCTAACAATGTAATAAGTAATCCTAAACAATTAATTATCGTTAATTTATCACCAAATATGAATGTAGAAACAATAATTGTTAAAAGTTCTTTGAAAATCCCAGCAATACTTAAAGTTACCACATGAGACTTCTGTAAAAGTTTCAATTCAAATAATGTCATAAAGAATACTAAAAATCCAGGAATTGCTAAAATTACGCAAGTCATTAATACACCCTTCTTCTCCCATATTTCATTATTTAAAAAGCTAGACAATTTCTCAATGAATGAACCAGTTATAAATAATGTTAAAAACATTGGAGGTGAAAGATAAAAGATTGTAGTAACAGGATTTGTTACTTTTGGATTCTGCTTTAATACTAATTGAGTCAAGGCCCAACGAAGACCAGACATACAACTAGCAGCCAAAACTAGCAATGAACCTAGTAAGACAGTACCAGACATTTTTGACAGTGAATCAGAGCTATCAGTTGATCCACCCACCATCATGATAACACCAATAACCATTATACCAACTATGCTAACAAGTCTTCCAGTTAACTTTTCCAAGTTAAATAAAACACCAAAGATAAGAACAAACGCAACAGATGATGATTTAATCATTGTATATAAGCTCAATGTGATAAATCTGAAACTAACGTTACCACATCCAATATCTCCACTACTAGCAATAGCACAAGGAATAATTGAGTAAAGATAAAGTCTTTTATCCATTAATAAATCAGATAAGTTAAACTTTGTAGACTCTGTACTATTTGAGCGAAAGTGAGGGAAAAAGAATATTAATATAAAACTCAAAATGAATAATAGTAATTGATGCAAAGATGTACTTAAAATAGGGAAAGGAAAATTTAAACTTGATTTATCAAACATCCACTTATTATATAAAGAAATTGAAAGTGAAAATGTATACCAACCAAGAATACAAAAAAGAACAGTTATCGTATCACTATTTGGATGAATTATAGAATAAATCCAACCTGAAGTACTTGGTGAAAGTTCGTTCATTTCTTGATTAATGTCATCTAATTCAGCATCTATTTCAGATTGTCTAGCTCCTTGAGGATAAATATCATCATCGTCATCATCATTTATTGCAAAATCTTCAAACTCTGCTTCTCTTGCTTTAACACTGTTTTCAGCCCCAGGACTTGATTTTGAAAAACTTGTTGATGGCTCTAAATTAAATCTAACTGAATTCCGTTTTTTCTTATGTCTTGATCCATTAGATTTTAATGATGATTTAGGCTCTTTTATTGGCGGTAACGGCTTATCTTGATATTTATCAGGTGGAACAGGCGGTCCTGCCAGCCCTGTCATTTCTGAAACTCCGTAATTGATATCAGTCGTAGCGGATAATCTTCTGGAATGTAGTTGACTCATCAATTAAGCATTCCTACCTACTCTGTAGGTGTTCTCAGAATATTTCTGTGGTATTTTAATAATTCCCAAGGTTATGTACCCCTGCTACAGTATTAAGATATAAATCAACGTATATAAGCACACAAAGTATAAAATGGTACTCTTTTTAATATTACAGTAAACAATATAAATGAATGATTAAACGATTTAAGAATCGTTACCCATACCTGACGTTCCATTTGACTCCTTATTATCTGATGAAGCACCAGGATGATATACTTGACCAGGTTTTACAACTCTTCCAGTAGACTGCTGACGGGGTTTCATTCCACGATTTATTCCAGCAGCTGCCAACTTTTGTCTTTGAAGTTGATTTATAGAAGCTGCAGAATAACCCATTGGATTCATAAGTCCCATCATTTGTTGCTGTGCCTGAAGTGTAGCCATATGTTCATAATACATTCCAGCAGTTGGATCAGCAGCTAAATAAGGTGATACTAAATAATCAGGATATCCTTGTAATGGATTCATAATTCCTGCTTGAGCTGCAAGAGCTAATTGAGGATTCATTTGACCAGGGTATAATCCACCATATAATTGACCTGCTGCTCCTGCTGCTGCTACAGCAGCCGCATTTGTAGCTGCTGTGCCAGGATCTGCTCTTGGTTCTATTGAGGTTTCATCTTTTTCTTCCTGTTTTATATTACTTTCTTGATTTTCCTCAGTTTCTGGCTTTTCAAGACTTTCATGTGGTATGACTGGTGAAAATGGAGAAGCACTATCTATCAAAAATTCTGTTGCACCCATATCTGCACCACTAGCAACTGGATAACCAGGTACTGGTAAATTTCCTCCCATCATTGTTGGATTTAAGAAAATATTTGGATCAAATAATGGAACATTGTTATTGACAAAAGCTTGAGAAGGATCAATTGTTTCGCTGATATAATCATTTGGTGGGAAAAAATCAAGTGGAAAATCATCATCTGTGCCTGTATATTCTGGAGCTTCTTCAGTAGCGAATGGAAGACCTGTTGCAGGATTAATTGCCTGTTGTGAAGCAACTTGTGCTTGACCAAAAGGAATAGCTGGATTCTGTTGTTGAAGTAATAGCTGATTAAATTGTTGCTGTTGCGGCTGTGCTTGTTGAAGTTGGTGAGCGCCATTTGTCGGAAGATAACCGAATGGAGCCTCGGCAGGAGGATTTTGACGAGCGTTCTGGTTACCAAAAGCTGCTGATAATGCTTCACTACCTCCTGGAGCAGAAGTAGTAACACCAAGAGCTTTCTTTTTCTCATCAATATGCAGAGAAAGTTGATCAAATAATGATTTTGTATCATCATATTTAAAACTTACAGCTGGCTCTCTATCTGCTCTAGTTGTAGTTTTTTGATCAACCATTTCACGTTTAAGATCTCTTTCAAGAGCATCAGCAAATAATTTATCATGTTGAACACTAAACCAAAAAAATACTTTTTGTTTCTTTTGAGTTCTTAAACATGAATTCTTATATAAAAATTCTAAAAATTTAGATTTTGGAGGTTCAAGAATAGCATCAGTTCCACATTTTAAATTTCTTAAATCAGAAAATACACCTTCTTCAAATTTCTTACGATCAGTAATTGTTCTTCCAAATTGTTCAAATCTGTAAATTAAACATTTAACAATATCAGTACCAGTAACAAAATAAAGATTATTCCAAAAAACGCAAGAAACAAAACCTTCATCATGATTAAGATAATATCTTCTAATAATTTGATTTTCTTGCCAATTAGCTGGAGCTGTTGCAAGAAAAAATTTAAGGTCATCAATTAATCGAAGAGATTCTTCTACTGTTCCTCCAGTAGTATTATTTATCTGATTGGAAATTTCATTACTTATAGATGTTCCTTCATTATTTATATCTGTGCTATTACTAGCATTTATTCCTGTATCTGTTTCTGTTGACATATTATTTGGATGTGATGAAACTTCGGAAGTAGTGGTAGTTGTTGTTTGTGAAGGTGCAACCAATGATTGATTCATTGTTTAAAATAATTAATCTATCAAGATATTTTTTTTTTCTTTCTTTACTATATCTAATAAATTTAAAATTTAATTAATTTAATTTAATTTAATAGACCTTTATAACTTTTATAGATAATCAATTAATTTAGCCAAGTATAACTCTGTTGACTCAATATCTAATATTAAACTAAACTTGCTGGTATCTATCCTCAAATTAATCGCAATACAATAAATTATTAAATAAAAAAAATTAAAAAATTGAGCACTAAAATTTTTATAAAATTAATAGTATTATTAATCGTAATTAATCTATCTATTATATCTCTAATACGATAATAACCTGTGTTGATAGGCCCAGCCGTCCCTCTGTTCTGTCTTTTCTTTTGGTGTTTTTCTGTTAAGAAAACAGCGTTCCACGCCGTCATGGCCAGTCCGGGTAAATTTAGACGGGCTGGCTACCACAGTCTGTTCCATGCTGGGGGTATATACAATACGCAAGATATGCTAAATACGAAGATGATAAGAATCTTTTATTTTTTTTATTTTTTTTTATTTTTTGTTTTTTTATTTACGATACGTGATACATTTATTGGTAAAGTAACATTAAAGTAATTTAAATAAAGTGTTTTATTTGTATTCCTTTAATGGAAATGGTAAATTTCTTTACTTAAGACAGAAATCTATATATAAGGGTGAAAACTTTTATTATCGATATGTGGATGTTTTTCTATGTAGTTTAAAGCACATTGCACCTCGTTCCTGTCACTCGAAACATTTCATTGCAATAAATGTCTTACATAAAAATTCGCATATTACGCATATTATGGTTGGATAATTTAGGAATGAAAAAAAAAAAAACTCAAATACGTAAATGTACTCTACAAAAAAGACTCAATGTGAATAATTTTTATAAATTTTAATAATTAATTATTTGTATTAAAGTATAAATTTTATTTGTATACATGGATTCATTAGTTCATCATTCTCTCGCGTAACTCCTGGTATTCGTCACCAACAGCCATACTAATCTTTATCCAATCAAGATTTGATGGCTCAATAACTGAAAAATTGGTAATATTTGAGTTAAAGTTAGCATTTAATACAGGCGCTGGGTCAATATGAAATTTTTGAGACAAAAGAATATTTTTATCATTTTTTAAATTATTAAAATTATCGCCTTGAACTTGCTCTAATACAGAATCTCTAAATGATATAATATCAACAGCATTCACTTCCTTATCAAGCTGAGTACAATTTATTCCCAGCATTCCAGGATCTTTAACTCCGTTTGTCTTTATTACCATTATTGTACATTTACAACTAGCAAGTTAAACCAGCGCAGCCTCTGATCCTCAACCGTCTCTTTCTTGTAATTTACTCCACCTACATCAAGAATATGCGTAATGGCGGGTGATCCCATAACCAAGTACTCTGGGCATACAATATACAATAACTATAAGCCTACTATACTAAACAACAAATAATTTCTTTTTCTTACAGATAAACAAAAATAACATACGCCTTGTTACTATTTATAATAATTTTTTTTTTTTTAAAAAAAAAAAAAAAATCATACAAGTGGTTCAGATTTGAGCTTACTCAATTCCTCAGCCTTTTTGTTCCACTCTTTTACTTCTAATTCATGTTCTCTTTCAATAGCATATTTAACAGCTTCTAAAACATTATCACATGTATGCTTTGGAACATAACGTGGAACTGTTCCTTCTTGATAAACACCTGTTTTAACTAAAATTGAGTGCCATGTAGTATCATGACTATTAGCAAAACGAATATCAGATTCAGGAGTATCACCAACAAAATAAACTGTAGATGATGGGGGAATATCTCTAATACTATCAGCAGTAGAAGATGTACCCTTACGCCCATTTAATGGTTCATCTAAATCAGATTCTTCAGTGTCTGAATCTGAATCTGAGTCAACAGCCATTTGAAACTTAGAGCTACTAATTCTTGATTTCAATGAAGGTCTACTTTGCATACTTGGACGAATATCAGATGGAACTGAATCTTTAGCTTCTTCAGTTTCTTCCAGTTCATCAAGAGAAAGAGCAGCAATATCTTGAGTAACATATTCTTCAAGCTTATTCTTACGCCATAAATTTAATACCTTATCTGCATAGCGGAAAGTACCTCTTTGAGGTTTACCAAATCTAGTGACAGTTAATTCATGTCCTGTATGCTCTGCATATATAGCAGCAATTGAAACTTGTAAAGCACCCATTCCATAACGTGATAAACCATAATTCGTTGACCAAAGGAAATCTGAATGGGCAAAATAAATTCCTGGACCTTCAGTAAATGTATTAGATACTGTTCCCATCACACCATTCTTGGATAAAAGTAATTCCAAGATAATTTGTTGATCAGCAGCCCAATTTCTTGAATCTGCAAATACTAATATAGCTTGAATTCCAATTTTACTAAAGTCTTTATCTCTTGCAACTTTTAATTCTTCTTCAGTTAAAGTATGATAAGGTGTGACACTTGGTTTCCATTTCATAATATCTAATGGGGTAACAACATCTTTAAATCCATAACCTTCTGCAACTTTACGACAAGCATCACCAACACCACCAACTACCAATACAGTATGAAACTTATCCACCAAGTCTCTCATTGGAGTGTGACCTTGAATAACTTGACTTTCCTCAATTTTTACACTGAGACGCTTACTAAGCTCTTCAGACCGTGCCTTCTCTGTACGTCCACCACCATTAGTTACAAAGATGTATGGCACTTGAATATTGTATGGATTAGCACCATTAAGAATCTTTAATGCCTCACGGGCCTGAGGAATAGTCTCGGGACCCTTAACAATCACACCATCAATATCAAATGCAAAAGCATAACTAGCAACACGTGGATGATCAATTTTTTGTTGCTTTGATGTCTTTTTAGCAGCAAGTGACATTGAAGATGATCTAGATTTAGTCCCCCTTAAATTTGTTCCAGATCCTAATGAATTGAGATTGCCAACTGAATTTTTAGCACTATTAAGACTAACCCATTGATCAGATAATGAAAGATTACTTGGACGATTATTACGCTGTAATGGAGTAAGTGAATCTATACCATCATTATTAAGAAATGACGGCACTGATCGAATTTGTGGTGAAGTAGCAGGAACAGCTTCTTCTTTAATTGGACTTCCTGACATGTTTATCTATCTAAATTGAATTTCTCTAATTGAAAATATGAATTGAATAAGTATAATTATAATTAATAAAATAAAATTATTATAATAAACTTTAATGTGTTATAAATTTATGTGAAGAAATTTCTTAAAAGGGCGCAGACACTATATATATATGAATTTATTGTATACTACAAAAACTCCTTGGAGACAGCAATAAAACATCATATATATGCACAGTTCTGTAAATAAGTCATGATACACGCATATCGTACTATAAAATTTATGACGTAACAACAGCATTAGCGAGAATCTCGCTGCAATAAAGGGGCTGGGGCTCGCTTTGCAACGTCATGATGTAGCTTAGCTACTAACCTAGCCTTATTATGCGAATTACCTACTGTTCATCTATAAAAAATCAGCACGCGGCGATTTTCCTGGAGTGGGCAACAACTGACCCAAATTGAAACAAATTCGCCCTATCCAAACAATGTATCTGGATGTCCTGTATAGCAAATTCCAGAAAATAATCACTAGAAAATGCTGGAAAAATTAGAAACCCAATAGAATAAGTTGATAAAGCCTGGGAAACCTAAATCATATGAGGAATGTCGTACATTAAATAGAATTTCCTTGATTACCATTAGACAAGACTGTAACTTTTATATCTGGTTATAATATAGCAAAATGCAGCCCGTTTTAATAGTTTGACGAACTGTAATAGCATTATAATTCACTATACTATTTGCTTAACATGTTATTAATTATAGCAATTAATTGCGATAATTTGCTCATTAATATATAACTTGAGAAAAACAATAAGGCATTGTAATATTTTTTTTTTTTACTGGAGACGTGTCATATACTTTTGTTTTTGACTGGGAATGATGGTGATCCAGTTGCTAATTAAAGTTTTAGGCTGTGCTTTCTCGCTATTAACAATTCAGATCATGAAAGTATTATTTAAAAAAAAAAGTCTAGGCAATTAAAAAAATTAAGATTACATAATTAAAATGAATTTAAAAAATATTGATTACTAAGTTTAATGATCTACAAATACGTACCTTTTAGTAACCTACCCTGTAGCTTAATAAAATTGACTGGAAACTACGGTTAGTTTTATTTTTTATTTTTTTTTTTTGTTTTATTTTTTTTTCTTCTTTATTTTTTTTTCTTCCTTTTTCTTATTTTCCGTTGTTAGGTTCATCTTTATTTTATTTTTATTTTATTTTTTTTTGGCAGCCTCAGCTGCGCGATAGTACGCGGTTTTAAGTTGTACTGCGCTGCAAGTTAAGTGAAAAGTGCGTCGTGTCGGAGTCGTATTATTTGACGAAATAATTGATCTACGGCATCTATAAATGAAAAAAATATTAATATTATGAGTACCATAGGGTGAAGGAGTAAAAGATGAGTGTTGATAATATTCTAAACGCTTCTCTTTGGATATTAAATTTAACAAATTATGTAATTAAGCGAATGGAAAGTAGCCTTGAATCATACATGTGCACTGCACTAATGAGGCCCCGCTACTGAGACATTCAAACTGTAAGTAAAAGATAATGTATTAAAGGAGTTATGACAAAATGGCAATAGGAAAAAAAAAAAATAAAATAAAATAAAGAGTAGACAAAAATTTTCGAAAGAACAGCAAACAACAGCAAACATGAAATTAATTTGATTTAAAAAAGAAAAATGATAAAATGGGATTAATTTGATAAAAAAAAATATAAAAAAAAAAATAAAGAAGAGTTCAATTGAACAGAATCTATAATGAAATAAAATGATTAATGAATAAGATAAGGTAAATCACAGAGGTACCACCACTTTTTCCTGAATATAAAAACTATCAGCAATCATAAGATTTTAAAAATTCCCTTGTAGGTAGATCATCTTAATTTATTAATCATTATTGAAAAATAACCACCAAAAATTTAATTTGATTTTTGGACAATGTAATTTTATTTTTTTGTTTGACAGTGTTTTTCTTTATTAGAACATTGCTCAATTATTAACGTGGAGGAGAATTTAAAACTTGACCAATTTTAACAGTTTTAATCAGTTTAGATTTAGACAGTTTCTTTCTATCAGAAGCTGGTGAAGCATGAACGCTAGAGCTTTCACTATCATTAATTTTCTTTTCGTAACCTAAACAATCTTTCTTACTTTTTTCACAATTTAAACAGAATGGTTTTCTTTCATCGCACTTTATCCTTCTCTTACGACAAGTTAAACAACCAGTTCTAGTTCTTCTTTTAATTTCTCGACGTTTTGGAAATCCAGTATCCATTGAAATATTTGGTGGATAATCTTGATATCCTGAAGGTGGAGGAGTTTGAGGATGCATTCCTGATGAAAGCTGGGGAGCCAGTGTAGGAGCAGAAGGATAACCGTAGCTATTATTCGCAGTAGAAGGCGGTGACGACGTAGCTGACATAACTCCTAAACTGCTTCTTGATCTTGAACCATAATTTTGATATTGTGACTGCATTAATTGTGAATTTTGATGGTGTGATTGCAGATAATGAGGTGAAGATCCAGCTGAAGTTAAGCTAGATTGATCATAACTATCATAAGACATTCTATGATCTCTTGAACTGGGCGATGAATAATTCATTGAAAATGGATCTTTATATATTTCATGACCATGATTAATATGCATTGGTTGTTGTTGATGATGTTGTTGTTGTTGATAATAACCAGGTATACGTGGAGTAGGACCCGACGTTCCATATTCGTAGTCTGAAGGAGAAGCTACCTGTGGCCTGAAGTTAGGTATAATTTCTTCAAGTGAAGGTAACAGTACTCCGGAAGAATTATCCCTTCCTTGACTACCTATTGGAGGTAATTTAACATTCCTATGAATAGGCATCATTAAAGCCAAATAAAGAAAGAAAGAAAGGTAAAATAGGGAAAAAAAAGGGCTATCAAAATATTATGTGTTGGTTAAGTAAAAGGGGTTAGGTAAAAATAACAAAACCTCGGTGGGACAAAATATCGGTCGCAGATGCCAAATATTTATTTTTTTTTTTTTTTTTTTTTTAGTTTCTTAGTAGAGCTTAGTATATATGAATATACTTTTTTTTTATATCAGAAATATCAAATGATCTATAATATAAAAATAAAAAAAAAAAACTTTGAATTTACTTATTTGTTTTGTAAATTAAGCAATCAACGTCATATGGTTTGCGTGGGGCTAACACAAATTTTGGGGATAACCAGAACAGAATGAAATTTCCCACAGTTACGTAGGAACTAAACCGATGATCTATGTGAATACAAATGTACCCAATTTCGTTAAAGGAATTATAAATAATAAAAAAATCGCAAGACAAAATTTAATAATAATTTAATTTCTTATTCAATCAGTTTATTTTATTCTTATCTTTTATCAATAGAGAGAGTAAAAGATTAATAAACTTATAGTATATTCCACTATATTATATAATGGTTCAAAAAGTAGTTGCTGTTTATAGTGTTTAATATTTTGCGATAATTAAAAAAAAAAAAGTTACCGCTTAATGGAGACCCTCGGGATTAAACAATAAGAATATCGAGATAATTAATATAAAAAAGAATTAAAAGAAACAAGTTACTTAAATCAATAAATTAGCAAGCAAAGCAAAATAATTTTTTTTTTGTAAATGATACGATTTTGCTTTTTTAAAAGTAAAAATTTCAAAAATGTGAGTATTAGGATGGGGTAGCATTTTATAATTTTTGCCGACAGGTCTACAATAAACAATGGCGCGGTGATGAGAAAATGAACATGAGACTGGACCCAGTCAGAAAAAAGTTAAATGTACTATCTAATAAAAAAAAAATAAAGAAATTAAAGAAAGGTAGAGTAAAAAAGTAAAATAATGAAGCAAAATAAGTAGAAAAATAAAATAAAAAAATAAAAAAAAAGTAAAACATTTTCAATTAAACAATAGGATAAAATAGCGTGTAAGCAGGTCGCACTCCAACCTTACAGGATTCGCACCACAAGCGAGACGATCTTAGATTACATAAAGGAAACGAATAGAGAGACAAAAAGTAAAAGGCACCAATTTAAACACAGTTAAAAAAATAAAATAAAATAAAAAAAAAATAAAACAAATAAAATAAATTTTAAGTTGAAACAATTAAAATAAGGAGCGACATTAGCCAAAGCGATGATCAAATTAATTTACATTTATGGATTGTATTGGATCAGTTAAAAAAAAAAAAAAAAAAAAAAAAAAAAAATACAACTGCGTTTTAGCATAACGTTTTTAACTTGAACTACATCTATAAAACACATCTTAAAAAAAAAATAAAAACTAAATAATAAACAACCCCCTAACTTTCCCCCCTTCAAACAAGTATGTTTTATTTTTTTAATTTATTAAATATCTATTCATAAATAATAAATGTACATAATATTAATATAATTCATAAATAGACTTTTGCATTAACCAAAATTGGCATCGACAATCCATACTATTTAACTGATTATCTCTTTTGTGCTATTCTCGCTTGCGCTACTAGTCGCCGTCACCTGCCGCTGCCTGCCGCTGCAGATGCTGCATGCTCTAATACCGCTGACTCGGGTCCAGCAAGCAGAAGGGTAATTTTATCCTCACTCTAGCCTTGCATAAATTTAAGAAATAGACGCATGTTTCTTTCACGTTGTCAGTCCGATTTTACTGTACCGTGCATCTGGTATATCTGTTCAACATTGCATGTTGTACAAAGATGAATAAATTACAATTATAAAATATTTAATAACTCTATTTCCTTTTCTTTTTTCCTTTTTTTTTTTTTTTTTAATTTTTTTGATAATTTTATCTATTAAATAGATCAAGTTAAATAAATTTTTTTAACTAATGAATACTGTATGTTTAGATATTATTAATTGTACGGCATTGTACTAATACTCAGTTATCACCGGAACAAATAAGACAATCCAAATTAGCGCGCAAGCCAATAAGACTTACATTACTCATTTGCGGACAGAGTCGAACAGGTAAGAAATCATTCATTAACTCTTTGGGTAACAGAGAACCAGGAACAGTATTAGCCGATAGAATCGCTACCGCCGAATTTTCTTCCCCATTATCTTCAACCACAAAACCCGACGAAAAATCATTAGACGATAACTCTTTAATCTCTTATCCGAGTAAGCTTGAATTTACTGCATGTAAACTTGATATTTCTGAAAAGTATTCTGCCCCAATAGAACTAAATATTGTATTGACATCTGGATTAGGTGAATCAATCAATAATGATGGATATTTAAGTATAGTAAAATATATTGAATCTCAACACAATATTGTTTTACAAGAAGAATGTCGGATTAAAAGAAATCCAAAATTCAATGATACAAGAGTTCATGTGGTTTTATATTTTATTTCACCAACTTCACATGGATTAAATAAACTAGATATAGACCTTATGAAATCTTTAGGAGAGCGAGCCAACTTGATTCCTATATTGGGTAAGGCAGATTTGCTTACAACTAAAGAATTAGCAATCAACAAGAGACTTATCATGAAGGATATTAGAGAACATGATATCCAAATTTTTAAATTTGGTAGTGAGTTGGATGAATATGAAAATATTAATGATATTGCTACTCCTCAGTCTGATGATTGTGTACTTAATGAAATGATGCCATTCTCTGTTATTGGGCCTAATACCGCCATTAATTTGGACGGTCCGAACGCCGCAGAAACTCTAGTACGGGAAAGCCAAGGAGGGATTTTCAGGATTGACGATACTAAATTATGTGATTTTACGATATTAAAGACAATTTTATTAGGATCACATATTCAAGAACTTAAAGATATAACTCATTCTGTACATTATGAGAAATATAGAACAGAGAAATTAACTTTGAGAAGTATGTACGCTGAGAATAGTATTGCTTAGTAACTAACTAACTACATTTAAAAAAACATATTTGATATAGAAGTTTATCTGTATTTGTCGTAAAATTATGAAGGCATGATCTAAAAGAGTGTATAAATTCGCAGTTAAAGCTGCATCTGAAGTAATAGTAAAGGTATTTTGTTTGTGATTTCTTTTTTATTTCTTTTTTAAAAGTGATGTTCTAGCCAGCAAGACTAATATCCAGCAGCCATAACAACATTTGGAGAATTTTCATATACATGGACCACAGCTACATGTTGTCTTTTAACACGAGAAGGGCCAGCAGATAGAAGCTGCTTTAAGTGACGTTCTTGAGGGTCTGCTAATTGAGGAGCGGCGAGGGTTAGGTTCATAAATAAACTTGATAGCAAAATAAAATAAAAACATCTGAACCATAATCCACCCAAGCCTGTACCCCAATTTCTTAGTGGATGGGTAGACGAATTATTCATATAAACTTTGGCTGCATAAGAGTAGTAAGAAGAGTAATAATTAAGCTATTGAAAAATAAATAGTAATTAACTTCAAAAAATATTAGAAATTGTTGAACTTTTTTTTAGTTATATTTGACGATTAATAAGTTTATAAAACAAGGGAATTGAAATATTTTTATAATAATACTTAGGGGTAAGACAACCTTGAATTCCCGTTATTTGTTACAGGCGGTACCATGTTCAGGTATGTATAATTTCTGCATTGATTCACGGGCATAGGTATAAAAAAAGGTCCTTACCTTTGGTTTAGCCATATCTAGACCAAGGGCTTTTATATGCAAAAAAAATTCTAAGGCGCATTATTACTTGGTGCAGTAACAAGGAGTCTAGCGTGTTAACTGCAAACGTACTGTTATCTACCAGAAGTTTAATGTATAATTCTCAAACGACAAGTTAATGGTTAACTGATATTTAAATCACAGAATTATGGTACTTGAGTTATTAATAACAAATATCATACAAAATTATATTTAAATAAATTTTTTTATTATTACCTTGGATAACCTGATATATGCGTCTTAAATATGTCTCATTCGCATTCTCCTTGCATTTTACTATTCTGCGTATTGAAATTTGGGAATCGAAACGTCAATCCATGATGCCTTGACCGCCCTACCTGTCCAAATACTCCCCTGAGACACATGGTTACGGGCGCCGTGTTAGCCATGGTTAGGATGCGCTGTACACAGATAGTGTGTCCGGGTAACCGGCAATCCACGAATCTGGACGGAGGGAGGAGAAAAAAACACCATGTAGCTTTGGGGGAGGACCTTTTCTATTACTTAACAGTTTAACAAACAATGCCAGTAAAGTGTTTCTTTGATATTACTATTAACGGTAAGTAATAAGAGAATAATTTTTAAAATTGTTTTAATAATTTAATTATAATAATTTAAATCAATTGATTAAATTACTAACAAAATTTTAAATAGGTGCTCCAGCCGGAAGAATTGTCTTCAAGTTAGCTGATGATGTTGTCCCAAAGACAGCTGAGAACTTCCGTGCTTTATGTACTGGAGAGCACGGTTTCGGATATGAAGGTTCTGGATTCCACCGTATTATTCCACAATTTATGCTCCAAGGTGGTGATTTCACTAGACACAATGGTACTGGTGGTAAATCCATTTACGGTGAAAAGTTCAATGATGAGAACTTTAAGTTACTTCATGATAAACCAGGTTTATTATCTATGGCTAACGCTGGTCCAAACACCAATGGTTCTCAATTTTTCATTACCACTGTTCCATGTTCTTGGTTAAATGGTAAGCACACTGTTTTCGGTGAAGTCGAAAGCGGTTTTGACATTGTCAAGAAGATTGAGAGCTACGGTTCCGGTTCTGGTGCCCCAAGCGCTAAGGTCGTCATCTCCAAGAGTGGCCAATTGTAATCAATTCATTATTGACTTACTTTTATTTTAAACTTGGTTTGATTTTGTCGTAATATATACGAGTATTTAAAAGCACAAAAAAAAAAAAAAAAAATTGTAGCCCGAGAATCTCGCTATTCGCATATATTATTTGAATATGCGCCGAAATGAGACCCAAAGCCCCGAAGCGACTCCCATCGCTCATACAACAACACACCCTCTTCCTCTCTGGATCGTAGTTAAAGGGTGTGACAAATTTAACCCCTTCAGCTCATGTTTTTAAATAATTACCCAACATAGTAATTACATTATAGTACGCTATCTAAGCAATTCGGAACAAATACTTTAATAAACTTGGCCTGGAGCTTCACAGCACTGAGTTACTAATAGTAAACCCCATTTCTCCACCTTCCGGATCTTTAGGAACATTTATAATCACCCATACAAACTACAATTAGAAACAAATAAATTTTAACTTTTTTTCTTTTTTGGTGGAGAATGAATTTTCTATACAAATTTCTATATTTATATGTATAATATTTTCCCTAGTGACACCCGGATAACGGTGGAGGTTGTCACTTTTTGTTTTTTTATACACCGCGGCCACCTTACTGTATGCATTTGTTCCCCTCCAAATTTACCCCGGATTTGAAGAAAATAGAAAATTTGTTACCCCGGATTTTAAGATAAACACCTATAAATTCCTCAATTTTTCTAAAATTTTTATAATAAAAAAAAAAATTCTATTCATTTTATCTTTTATTTAATAAATTTTCTTTTAAATATATTTTTAAAAAAACAAAATGTGTGTCTCTTGCAGAAATCCATCACTTCAAATTACCAACCATAAGACTATGGAACTTAAGGATAATGAAATTAAGAAACCAGGTCCTTGTGATGTTGTTATTCACCCTCGTTGTACTGGTATCTGTGGTACTGATCTTCATTTCTGGCGTCACTCTGAAATTGGTGAAATGAAATTCCTTGATAACTGTGTTATTGGTCATGAATCAGCTGGTGAAGTTTTAGCTGTTGGTCCAGAAGTTAAAGGTATTAAAGTTGGTGACCGTGTCGCTATTGAACCACAAATGCCTTGTCTTGAATGTTTCCTTTGTAAAAATGGTAACCCAAATCTTTGTGCTTCTGTTCGTTTCATTGGTATTTACCCAGATCCTGGTGCTATGCAACGTTTTATCGTTCATGATTACCGTGCCGTTCACAAGATGCCAGATAACTTAACTTACAGTCAAGGTGCCCTTGTTGAACCAGTTTCTGTCGCTTATCACGGTCTTCAAAGATCTGGACTTGAACTCGGAAAGGGTGCTTGTATCTTAGGTGCTGGTCCAATTGGTATTTCAACATTAGTCCTTGCTAAAGCTCAAGGTGCTACTCCATTAGTCATTACTGATTTAGATGACAGAAAATTAGAGTTTGCTAAAAAACTTGTCCCAGAAGTTATTACTTATAAAGTTGATACTTCAAAGACTGAACAAGAAAATGCTGCTAATGTTCGTAAATTATTCGGTCCTACTGAATATGAAGCTCCAGTAACTGTTCTTGAATGTACTGGTGTTGGTGTATCAATCATTACTGGTGCTTATATTGTTAGAAGAAATGGTACCCTTTTGGTTATTGGTGTTGGTAAGGCCACTGTTGACAACTTCCCATTCATGCACTTATCTTTAGCTGAAATTGATGTTAAATTCATTAACCGTTACAATGACTCATGGCCTGCTGTTATGAACTTAATTAGTAACAAAGTTATCGATGTTGATGCTATGGTTACCCATACTTTCACTTTGGAGGAAGCTGACAAAGCTTTACAAACCTGTGGTGACAATAATGAATTCAGTGTTAAGGTCCAAGTCACCGATGACCTCGAAGTAAAGCTTCCAGAAGACTTTTCTTTTTAAATAATGCAATAACTGCATTCCCTGTATAGATGAACCCATGTACGATTCACATGCTCTTAAATGACCCTTTTTAATAACATTTTAAAGAAGTATTTCTTTGTAAGCGAGATACAATAACAAAATTTAAACTATTTTCATACTTAAGACAATATTAAAAAAAATTGTTGTCATTTTTCATCATATCTGGATTAGCAAAAGGATTGTTTGACCCTTTACTAGTAAATGATCCTCCAGTACCTGCTTTTGACAACGCTGTAGGCCCAAATCTCAGATTTCCTGTCCCATCACGGCTGAGGATAGCTCCTCCTTGCTCTAATAAAGGAGTTAAGAATGGATTATTTGGGTTTAAAGTAGCAGCGGGACTAAATGGATTGAAACCACCTGTAATTGATGAAGGGCTAGCACTGCGACGCATTAGATCACTCAGATCAACTGTGTGAGCTCTATGAGTGATTCTTGGAGATGATGGAATAGGCGATGATGGAGCGAAAGGTGATGAGCTTCCTGTATGATTATGCGGCACATTTATATTCAAAGGGATCGTTTGGGTCTTAAGTTGAGAATCAGAATTACCGTACTCTAAAAGAGGATTTTGTTCCATAAGTGTAGGCTGAGAGTTTGAACGATGTTGTCTTGTTCTTGAGAGCACCCCGGCCGGCGGGGCAAACTTCATAAGAGTTGATGATTTCCTAGTTTGTGTTGGCATTCCATATTCATCATATAACTCTTGATCTTTATCCTTACTATAAGAGTCACTAAAACTTGAATTTTTAGTCTTTCTTTTCGATATATTAAGTTTCGAAAAACTACTACCAATAGAGCTTAAAGAAGGACCTCTAGATGGCGAAGAATCATTCTGACGTTCATGATCCAGACCATCAGAATCACTACCTAATATATTCATATCATTAGTTTTGTTATTATTTCCAGGTTTTGAAAACATTGATGATTTATTTTTCAATTTCCGCATTTCGTCTCCAAGACTCCCACTAAGGGAATTTGTCATACTAGAAACAGAATTAGATTTTGATCTCAAACCTAGACCGGAAAATTTACTTGGCTTTTGAAAAGATCCAGCCATCTTAGCCCTTGAACTAGATATATAGTCATTGGAGCTCCCGTCTGAGTCATCATTATCATAAAAATCATCGTCGTCACGAATGAAGCCCTTGGCGTCATTGCGAAGACGATTTTTATGGTTACGATGCAGCTCTAAGTTAGTTGAACGCATTGATGGAACCTCTGCGTCCTCGGTGTTAATGGACGAAGGATGAGCATGGTTAGCACTAATCACATCATTACCTAAAATCTCTGATATGTCCGTATTTAGCTTCTCTGACCGTTTTTGTTCAATTAGCAGAGGAGTTTCCATCAATTCTAATAAATCAGATGATCTCTTTCGAATAACTTGACTTGCCTTAAATTGTAAAGACGGAAGGTTCCGTGAATAACTAATATTTAACTTATGAAACATATCATCATAATGGCCATTATACGACCTATAACTATTGGCCATTTTATCATCATTGGAATGTAAAAGTAAATATTCTAAAACAATCAAACATTTTAAAACAGCTCTATATTCTACATCTGTCTCTTTCTTAGTACCTGCTGTTAAACCAGTAGGAGAAACAACGTTCTTTCCTGGGCTCCCTATACCAAGAAGAGAAGATGTCAGTTTTTTCAGATGTTCATAACATTGCGATAAACGATCAAATACCTCAGTTAAAATAGTTAATCTGTAATTAAATGATTCATTTGAATAGTTATTTAACCTTATTAATTGATCTTTAGAAGGTCCCCATGCTTCGGTAGTCAATGTATGGCTTAGTAGTAACTGGATCTCAGAGTAAATATCACTTAAATGAGCTTTTATTGTTAGTATTTAAAAGTATTATAATATTTGGAATTACTTACAACCACCAGAAGAGGTCCGTTTACGACCTGGTATCATCACCGTAAGTTTCTTCATTGGATGGATCGGAATCTAACCTTTGAGCGGATGCCAATAAGCCAATTTCGCTGTTTTTTCTCCTGGTGCGTGCGGTGTCGGCCTTCTCCGCCATACCAAGTCAAAGGTACCTACTACCACTATCGTGGGATACTACAGCCGTGAATAACGTCAATAAAACTGGGTTTTATTCTAATAAATGATATGTTTGTATAAAATTAAAGTTGGCCAAGACTCAAGTTCACTCATCAATTTCTGCCTCCCAATTGTCCTCGTTAATCTTGGCGTTCTCCTCTTTATTGAGCTTCTGGACTCTTTTAAGAGCGCTCTTACCGCCTAGCTCGTCTATCAACACTTTAATCTGATCTCTGACCTCAGGGTCGCAAGTCTCATCAGCATACATCACACGGTCAGCGTTGGACAACGCAACCAATGCAGTATTAACATAATCGGTAATCTCCTGGCTCAACCCACTACCATCAGAGTTAATAGTTAGCTGAACATTATTTATATCCTCAAATGTATTTAAATTATTTGCTCCATTATTTTCAATTTCAAATTGTAAAGTTTTTGCCGCTAAGTAATTGCTGAATGCCTCAATATAGAATGGTTCAAGAATATCATCACTTATATCATGAATATTTGAAGCTATTGTATTAGCAATATCAAAAAGTCCAACTTCAATAGCAAATCTACCTAACGTAATAAGAGGCTGAATTAAATCAATATATTCACTATTAACATCAACATCCATTTGCTGACTCAGATCAGCACTATCTTCTAATTGCTGTTTCTTTTTCTCAAATAAATTCCAAGATCTGATTATATGTGATTTTGCCTCTTCAGGTACTTGCTGAGATATCTTGATAGAAGCTAATAACGACCATGTTTCTGGATTATTCTCATCAAGCTTTAATGCGCTACTTATTAACTGCTCACATTGTGACTCAGCTTCTTCCTCCATACACAAATCTGTCATCCAAATCTCTATTTGCGAAAATATACCCAGAATGCATTTCTTTAACAAGACTTTATCCTGAAAATTTGACTTTTCAAGCCCTGCTAAGCATATAGCAGTGGCATCGGCAAAGTATTTGTTACCAACAGACCCTCCTGAGATCTGGCCGAGGTTAAACAACGCATCAACAGAATCTACACCGTTAGCGCCGATTTCCACTACCCTCTGGAAAACGTAGTAAGCTTGCTCTACCTCGCTAATCTCCAACAAAGTCTCGCCCAATGTGTTGAGGTATCTCACGTTATCTGTGAATGTCGCGTCGTCTTTGTACTTGGAAAGAAGCTCGAACGCAGACTCAAAGTCAGAGTTATTTATAAATTCCTTTGTTTGAGCTAAAACAGTCTCAACGTCGCTCATCTTAGCCAACAATGTTCTGACGTAAAAACTTTTGCCCTCATCGATGAGGATCTTGAAGAAAAAATACACTGCACGTGCAAGCAGTAAATTTAATTTTCTTCTGTGTTGACGAGTCTCCGCCACCAATAGCAGCTAGCGACGAGGACATGGATCCTCTAGAAGAACAAAGGGAAGAGGTAGAGGTGCTCGAGTCGATCTACCCAGATGAATTGCACAAAATATCGGACTCAGAATTCTTTATAATAATCTTATTGGAAACTGACAGCGAGCGTAAGCACCGAATCAAGTTGCACGTCAAGTACCCTCCCAAATATCCAGAAGAACTCCCAGATCTCTCTGTCTCAACACCGTCACCAGATGATATAGAAGACGGCAACGACGACGGCGACGATGGCGACGAAGAAGACTACGAAAGCGACGATGACTACGATGACGATGACGATGACGACGACGACGAAGAGACTAAAGGCCCGGTACTATTCTCTGAAACTGTTGAGTTTGAAGAACCAGATTACGAAAAAATACTTGATAAATTATATGATGAAGCTAATGAGAATTTAGGTATGCCATCTATTTTTGCTTTAACTTCAACTTTAAAAGATTTTGCTGAAGAAATGTTTCAAAAAAAAGTTGAAGCTGCTCAAAAAGAATACGATGATCAATTAATTAAAAAAGAATTAGAAGAACAAAAGAAATTTCATGGAACTAAAGTTACTAAAGATTCATTTACTAAATGGCGTAATAATTTTAGAAAAGAGATGGGCTGGGATACTAGAGAAGAAGAAAGACTAAGACAATTGCATGATGGTAAAATGACAGGGAAGGACATATTTGAACAAGGTCTTGTGGCGGACGATGACGATGATATAAATGATACCGTGGAGGGCGTAGCAAAACTAGCTGTTTAATACATGTTTTTATCCAAAAAGAAAGCCTGTAGACTCTCTGCTCCTGGTGCCAAAAGGTACGCCCTCAGAGCCCAAAATGCAAAAAAAAATCAAATTGGACGAGTTGGGAATCGAACCCAAGACCTCTCCCATGCTAAGGGAGCGCGCTACCAACTACGCCACACGCCCATTTTTTATGGGATTTTGTTCCTTGCATATATATTTTCAGAAAGTTTGTCATGCCATAATATCTTTGGATGTCACGTCCTCCATCATGAGTCCCCAGTACCGGTATTTAATTACTTACTTATGTCTCAAACCCTAAGGCTGGATGAAGATTGGTAAGCACTATGTATATTTAAATGCTACTGTCAAACTACAGATCTTTTTTATGATCCAAATGGACCGTGCTGCTCTTGATAAGTCTCTCGCAATCGCGATGGCAATCGACAGCATGCGAATCAATCTGGACAACGGGGCCAATGTGTCTATAAGTGATGATTTTGTAGTCAAGTAATATAACAGACCATTAAACACTTATCAAGGGCATTACTGGTTAATATCCGACTGGAAAATTGATGCTAAGTTTCTACAAACTAATCTTTCGAAAGCAATTATTAGAAACAGGTACCAGAATCTATGCCATAGTATCCAGCAAGCTTACTCTGACTGTCTTGAACGCATCAAGGTACACTAAGTCAAGCAATAACTTGCCATCCATGGTACCAACAGCAAATGGAGGTGATATTACTTATAGTTAATGGAGCAATAGTACACAGTATTCAAACTGGATATATGTAAATAGTATGGGCACTCACTGTCCACTCTATCCAGACTTCAAACATGCATGATAGGTGTAGACATGAACGCGAAGATTGCTGGAGGATTGCCTGATTTGATAGCAACTTGAAAATGTTGACAATAGATGGTATTTACATATCATACAGTTATTGTTGGAAACCGGCAAGTATGGTTTTTACACAATGTGATAAGACTCTTGTCTTGCTGAAAGGATAGCACTACATTACTAAGTTCTTCAGATAGCAACGCAGCTATATTTGGAAAAGAATCTAGAAAGAACTTTGTAACTTAATTTGGAAATACTATAATTAGTGTTACTCATAGGGGACAGGGGATACGTCAGATTGACTCCTCCTTTCATACAAACATCTGCCTACATTGTTCTTCATTTACCAGTTTTGAGGAATCCCTCCATAAGCCTAAACGCAGGTATTATTTAATCTTTTTTTTTTCCAATGTATACTAGCTATCGATGATTTACTGCTTAATTCGCTTTATTCCGACCATACCCATTTCATACCGTGTTGTTGCGGATTTTCTGAGATTCAGCGTACCCTGAATTCAGCCATACTCCTGTTAAATACTGGCTGGCTATTCTTTCAGATTATGCAAATTTGGCTACACATAATGTACGTGGTAACCACTTTTATACAGTGCAAAAGGAGGGTCTTCCGTGTACAAGTACATTACACTAAATAGCAAAGAACACTGTTGCACCGTGTATCAATAAACTGGTATCAGATTCAAAGGTAGCATCTATAGGAGCCACCAAATATTCTTGTTCAGTGATAGGAGGAAAATATCTAAGCTAAGAAAAAATCAAGTTAAACCTTCATTTACAAAGCAAATATAAAATTTAATCAGTGATAGTACAGTATTTTGATAATCTCTTTAGTGCGAACTGAAAGGCCGCTATTTCGGTATATACCGTAGCAGCGGCGCGGACTTAGTAGTGCACCTAAGAAATAGTCATGGTTGAGTCCCTTTAATAGCCAGGTAATTTTGACAGAAATCTAAAAAATTCTTTAGGCATTAATACCGAGCATCGCCAAACCCAGATCCCTGATAGTTCGTTCATTTAAGTTCGGACGACCGGGCCGACTGGAGCTATGCTCTCAGAGAACTTTTAGAGGTCATGAGTATTCTATTTATTCCTTGATAGAAGCATCAAATTTACGGGACTTGTAATGACATCAAAAGAATGGAACTCCGAATTTAGTTATAATTTGATGGATTAATTTAAGTCGACTTACCTTTTTAAGTAACTAAATAAAATCTATAATTTCAAAGGGTCAATAAATTTTAACTTTATAAAGTTTTTTAAGAAGTCTATTAAATTCTATTATAATATTTTAATTACTCAAATTTATTAACCGTTTTATTATTATTATATGCCCTCATTATTAATTAGTAAATATTAGAATTCTATAAGCAATGATTCTCCGCTTTTAAGATTATATGCCCTCTTAGCGCATATTAGACGCAGGTAAGACCCAAATTTTAAAATCATGCCACTTTTAACATGGAGCTCCATCCTGCTTTTACGTACTCACATTTGGGCCCATCTTCTACAAGGAACCACAGGACCAATACCGTTTCATTTATAGCCTCTTACATATATCTTTTTTTTCCTAAAAATTTGTACGAGATATTAGTCTTATTGTGTTTATAATTTTCTTTTTTTTTTTTATTTCAGAAATTTTTTCCCCTTATCCTCACTTCTTCTTCCCCGGATCGTTTTAATAGGACAGCGACTTTATTTGATATAACGAGTAATAAGATTAAAAGACATTAAAACATATTTATTTTACAGGAGAATAAATTAAATGATAAGAGATATTTTATTGATAATATAATAATTAAAACAAGAACAACAACAATAATAATATAATAATGCCTCTTACATTAGAAGACTGTGATAGTTTCTTAGCATCGCTAAACAGTGGTGATAGTAATAATGATGGAACATTAAATCAAAGAGAAACAGTATCAAATATTCAACCATCAGACATGTTATACATGTATAATAGTAATTCTAATACAAACGCGTCAAATGATATAAATGGAGATTTTACTATTTCAAATTTCCCTAATTCTATTGGACAAGATTTACAAGGGTTGTCTAACATGAATTTTGAGGAGCTTGATAACAATGCTGGATTTTTAGATCATTTATCTCCTGAAACAGTTGGTTCAAGTCCTGATATACTGAGCCCTGATAGTCAAGGTGGTATTCCAAACAGATTACAAAGTCGTACAGAAGAGCTAGAAGCAATCAACAGATTATTATCTAGCGAAGATCTTAAACTCAATCAAAGAGGAGCTGGCCCTTCAAGTGGATTATCAAAACCTTCTATAAAACCTATTCAACCACGTCCTATTAAAATGAAACCGATAAATAATCCTTACAGATCTAATTCTATGAATAACACATCCTCTAGAATAAGCAAACCTAAAAAGGAAAAATCATCTCATAATGTTATTGAAAAGAGATATAGAACCAATATTAATGACAAGATTAAATTATTAAGAGATTGTGTTCCTTCATTAAAAGTGCTATGTGCAAGTAGTGATGATGAGTCAGTAGAACTTGATGGTTTACAACCAGCAAAGAAACTTAATAAAGCTACTATTTTAATGAAAGCAGTTGAATATATCAAGCATCTTGAACTAAAGAATGATCAACTTACTGAAGATAATCAAAAATTGAGAGATTGTTACGGAATGGAAGACCATTCTAGGAAGACTTCTAGTACTACTCATAGTGATGATATGATGTCTCATCATAGTATGGCCTCTTCATCATCTTCTCTTTCAAGTCCATCACACTCTTCAAACAGTAATAGTTCGGTAAGCAATAGTAGAAAAAGCATGAGTAATAAATTATTGATTGGTTCCCTAGCCTGTGTTGTTGGCTCAGGAGCCTTAGAAGATTTACAAGGTAATGTTAATGAAGCAAAATCATTAATGGCTTTACCAGTAATGTTTTCTGGAGGTTCAAGTGGTTTAGATCACCCAGTAACTTTTCTCAGTGTTGTTTTCAAGTTTTGTCTTGTATTTTTATGTGTTTGCTTTTTATTTGATTTTGACTTAATTTCTGTTCGCAATGCATCGGAACAAATATTGACTCACTCTAGTGACTCAAAACAATCAGGTAATAATCTTGGCTTTTTATCATATTATATTCGTTTTGCTAAAAGTCTAGGTCGCGCATTATCACCTGGAGTTCCAACCTCTGACTTAGCAACCGAGATTTACCGTAACTTCAACAATGAGTTGGTTGGGGAATTTTTCTGGTCACCTTCTGTTGCTGAATCTAATAAGTCAACTAAATCATGTCTTTCTTTCTTGGAGTCTGTGGCCCATTTCCCAAATGAATCTATGACAAATACCCAGAATTCAGATATGCAACTCGCGAAGGCTCTTTTCATGCAAAAAGTTGTGATTCAATATCCTGTCTTATCATATGTCGGTAATTGGATTAGTAGATACTATTTTAATAGTGCTAAACAATTATTGTCAAAGGTCCCTGGAGATGTTGATCAAGCTCATAAGGTTATCACCCAATACTCCTTTGATGAACTTATGCAGCAATCTATGTTTGAACGTCTTAACTCTAAGCATTCGGTTTCTTCTCATGTATCATATTTACCTGTTGAAATTATTGGTGCTTGGAAAGCTGGACAATATTTAGAAGATCTTCACTTTATCATACTTGAATCTGCCCTTATTTCTGATTTATCAGGTGCTGAAGATTGCTGCATTGAATTAATTGAAAGGGGACTTGAAACTGCTCCTCAAGAGTCTACTGAGCGCCTTAGTCTTGTCTTGATGAAGGGACTTTTTGATCCTTCACATGTAGAGTCTGCTTTAGAAGGGTTGAGATTATTGAAATTATTTGGAGAATATGATTCTGATGGATCTATTCTTGTAAATGGATCACTGGATCTTAATATTAATTATTCATTAATGCTTGCTGCTATTATGGTTACAAGAATTTCTTATGATAAAGATCAAGGATTTCAACGTACAAAAGAATATGCTGAAATTGTTTTTAAACTTTCTGGTATTATTCCTGAATTAGTTTCTGAATTAGGTTTAGAAATGATGGGAATTTCTTGTTTAGCTTTTATTTCTTCAAAGATTTATGATGCTTGTAATGAATCTTATGAAACTGAATCTGAACCAGAAATTTCAGCTTTAGAATCAGAAATTCTTTCTTCTTTAGAAGAATTTACAGGCGTATGTCGTATCTGGCTTGGTTCAAAAGCAGGAAATAAGGTGGAAAATTTTAAATTACGTACTGCTTTAATTCAAAAATGTGTTGACTTGGGACTCAGAATTACAGGCTGTGCCTCGGAGTTATTACAAGGAAATGATAGTATTCCTGTTTTAGTTGATATTTGTGATGATGCAAAAATACCATACGAAGACAGTGATATGGATAGTGAACTCACTGCTGTAAGTGAAACTAATTCACATTTCTATTATTAAATATTAAAAAATAAAAAAATTTATTGTTATTTATTACTCAAACTTAATATAATGAACCGCTATATCTTTCTATTCTCGTACTTCCAAAATCACCACATCTCATGTATGGTGGGACGTCGTACATGAATGTCACGTGCAGCAACAATTGTGACTGTGGTTTCCTGAATAGGAAGGTGGTAGATAATTTTTCGAAAAGCGAAAACTAGAAACTTGTTTGACCAGCGAGCGGTTCGTTTGTACATAATAAAGAAGAAAATGGCTTACTCTAACGTTTCTAACGATTTAATCTGGGAATTGACCAAGAAGAACAACAAGTACCTTGTTAAATTTCAAGGTACTGAGTTCTCTAAGGACCCATTAAACTTGACCCACAAGAACTCTAAGAACTCTTCTGGTTTAGTTAACGACAAAGCTGTTGGTATTACTGAATCTAACGGTAAAATTGTTGTTTCTACCAAGGTTGGTAAATCTAACACTCCAGCTAAGGCCATTCACGTTCAAAAATTCAACGAATACAAGGCCCCAAGAAAGACTGCTCTTGCTGTCTCTAACACTGTTAAGGGATACAGAGATGACATGAGAGTTATTGCTGTTAAGACTGCTTCTCAATACTCTAGAGCTAAGACTACCAGAAAGACCTACGCTGAAAAATCTAGAAAGTAAATATCTAGAAAGTATATGGTATTTTCTAAATAAGTATTGTTAATTCTACGACCACTTCAAGGATAATGTGTAGTGTAAAAAAAAAAAAAAGGTTAAGTATCCCAGATATACTTAAAAATGTGGCACCAATGTATACATATTAAAAATTAATATGTGGCATCAAGTAAATACCACTGTTATTTATATATAAGCAAGCAAACCATTTAATAAAGTTTAAAGCGTGTGGACATTATTTGTAGATTGAATGTCTCTTATTATGGTTAGATATGACGGAGATCAGTTCCCGCGCAAAGGTTGATGCCGTGCTTACCTGCATATTTTGCCGTTTAAACCACACTTTATTAATAAAGAATATGGGTACTTCAGGTACTTTGCTGAGACTAAATGGACAATGCACTGGCGCACACCTCATAATTTGTATTGTAGTTATAATTTTAAAGTTTACGGTTGCGGCATAAGTTAATTGTGCGTATTATTATAACCTCCAAATATTTTTTTATATATTTATATTAAGGGTTGCCTATTTGACATCAAATATTAAAATTTACCTTCAATTATTCTTCTTCTAGATACGTCTTTTTTGGACTATCAAATATTTAGATGTTTGCTAATTCATTAAATAGATATACTATGGCATCTTCTGATAAACATAATTTACCAAAAATTAATACAAATAGTGACTCAGCACCAAGAGGAGAAGTTCATCTTAACAGTGCTGGTAGTTCATTATTTCCTGAGATTAATACTTCTCAATTTAAATCTACATCAGATACTTTTGTTCCATTAACACCTTCAATATCACCTGTTGAGTTTAATATATGTGACTTGGTTCCAAAGGGTGGTTTTTAAATATTCTACACCATTATATTCCTAAGGGATTTTTTTTTTTTTATGGAGAAGGTCATAGCACAGCAAAGATAATAATAATGATAATAATAATAGTGAAAAAAGAAAGACAAAGGTAATAAAAGATGATATCGATGCTGGCTATCGAATTAACAGAATGTTATTTTATTTAGATCATATATACGTTTCACGAGGTTTCACTTGTAGATAGGCATTTTTTTGAGATACCAAGGGCATACTATTTTTACTTAAAGCGGTTCAGAAGCAAGGCGTAATAAATAAGTATCCCGAGCTGTGGATTCAATGCCCAGGAACGCCATACTGCATCCCAGCAATTTCAAAATAAATATCACCAAATCTATTAATAAATATTTTAATAAACGTTTAGAGATCATTCCGTCAAGATATTTAGCGATAAACTAGTGCCCTCTTGAGGCATCAGCTAGACCCTCACTGAGTGTGCATTAAGGATCACCGTATCATGCAATACGTGGGTTTAGATTAGTTTTAGAGTTATTTATTATTACGGAAAAACTCAGTATTGCCTTAATTACAATTAGAAATCACACGTTAGATACAAAGAAGCATGATGGGTAGTATGGTGCGCTCGCATCACTGTTATTAAGTGGATAACACCACAGTCATCCTCCATCAAGCACGGCACTACTACAGGCCTCTAGAGCTTTGCGCCAACGGTCCGAATCCGACAATCCAAGTCCGACGGTCCGTATCCGACGTTAACGGCGATCGAATCAGTGCTCTAACGTTTGATATCGCTGCTGCCCGAACCTCTGCTGCCGCCATCGATGCCACTACAGATCATGGTGGATGTGCCGGGTAACGCGGTTCCAATTTTTCAAGAATTTTTTTGAGCCCAGTTGGGTGCGAGACCAAGTACCAATGCTCAAGGGTGTGACCAAATATACTGGGGGCAGTTGTCTAGAGTTTAGCAGAAAGTTTAGCAGCACTGTTGCTAAATTTTCTGAGCAAGCAAGTGGGGAAAAAGCTGAAAACAAGCTTGAAGCCGGAGTATGGTCATCGTTCGAGAAGAGACCTGAAGACTTGAAAATTCGCAATACATTATTAAGAAATGAGATTTTAAATGGTGTTGATGAAAAGAAAGGTCCAGTTACTTTAAAGAAAGCTAGTAGTAAAATAATGTATAAATCACCTATTGGATTAGATGATGTATTTACATTAGCATACAATCATTTACAAAAAGAAGCTAGTAAGAAATATTCTTTAGTAGAAGAAATAGAAGCTAAACTCTCTAAAGAAACAGATGAATCTATTATTAATAATTTAAGTCAACAAAAGAAAAAATTACTTATTGAAGCTGAGAAATATAATCCAGAAGTTCTTTACAAGGCTCAATTTGGAAACCCTGATAAATTGAATTTAGATTTGAATGTCTTTCAATATTATTATAAAACTAATAACTTTGAAGGTTACAATAAAATGCTTCTTATGCAAAGAATTGAACAACTTCATGTTCTTCCAGATGCTATTCCTACCATCGATCCTGTATTTGAATTAGATTTGAAATTTATTGGTGAAAGTGGTGTGAATAAATTTATTACACCAGGAGAGACTTTATCTTCTCGTACTACTTCAAGACCACCAATTTTCCGTGTAAAATATTTGGATATGAAGAATGATTTAAAATCAGAAGATAAATTTACATTATTAATTGTTAATTTAGATCATCCTAATACTGATGTTAACTCATATGATACAACTTTAAGTTATGGTGTTAAAAATATTTCTCTTAAATCTAATCAAGAAACTATATCATTCAATTCTTTGGAATCTGGAGAATTTATTTCATACATTCCTCCAACTCCTGAAAAGAATGTTCCTGTAAATAGATATGTTACTTTATTATTAAAGCAAGAGATAGAATTAGGAGAATTAGCATTTGATAGAAATGACTTTGATTTATCAAAGTTTTTGAAAGATAATAAACTTTCTCCTGTTGGAATTAATGTTTGGAGATCTCAATGGGATAGTAATGTTGCTAACGTTAGAAAAACTTACGGCCTTCCAGAAGGAAGAGTATTCCATAGAGTACGCCGTTAAAGCATTCAATTCAAATTATTCCAATTGTACATAGCGTAGCTACATTTTTTTTTTACTCAATAATATTATACAATATATATTGGTCGATATATATTAGCTGTTAATAAATGTGACCTTCTATGATCTCTTAAGATTATTTTCAAGTTTCACTTATTTTTTTTTTGTGTAGACTTTCCATTATCTTTCAAGTACCAATCACCATGAATATATATGTAAAATTAATCATCTCCCCCCTCCACTACTTCCATCTCAATATTTACCCAACTTATTTCAAAGTTTCAATGCTACTCAAGATTACCTTGGCAATATCTAAGTTCTTGTCATCTAAATTGATTTTAGATAAATCAGTGCTGGACTCAGTTCCTTTACTGTTTAATTTAGCGTATTCAGCCTTGGCCTCAGCAATCAACTTTTCAGTCTCCTTAAACTTGTGGTCAGCTTCATTTTTGGCAGCAATTGACTTAAGACTTGATCTATGGTAGAAACCATAAAATACACCTAACCCAAGGGCAGAATATCTTAAAACCTATAAACTGTTAGTATTCCAACATTTAAATATTAACAAAATAAAAATCATATAATCATAACAAAAGTATATATCATATAAATTAACTCTTATAAACTTACGTTGACAGTGCTCATTGTATATCTTTCACTCCAACACCAGCTCGGTTTAGTTGAATTTTCTCAAATTTTTATCAGCATATATGATTGGGCAGGGGCTCAAAACAGCCCAAATGTCAAAAATGCAAAAAAAAAAAAAAACTGAGCGGTCGGAGAATCGAACCCCGGTCTCATGCTTGGAAGGCAAGAATGATAACCACTACACTAACCGCCCTCGTGTGTTTGTGTTTTTTTTGGCGCAACCGTGCGAAAAACAAAACTATGCATATGCAAAAATATGCAAAAATATGTTTGTGCACGTGATTAATGAGTGCTAGGAAAATAAAAAATTGAGCGGTCGGAGAATCGAACCCCGGTCTCATGCTTGGAAGGCAAGAATGATAACCACTACACTAACCGCCCAACTTGAAAGCTGACAATTTTTCGCACTATAAGAGCTGAGACCCTTAAAATATAATCCTCAGCAGCTCATAACCTGCATAGATTCGAAGGCTTTTATTTAGGCATACAAGTACAAGAACTTGGATAAACTTTGTGAAAATCACATAGAATCTTGAATGTAGTCATTTATATATAAAATACCAAGTTTCAACTGATATAAATCGATTTGGAGTAAATTATTGGGATTTTTAAGATAATTGGTAATTAAATAGTCAAGTGGTTAAACTAGGAATTTATTGTCATTTTACTCCGTTCTTTTCGTATAATTATTGACAGATGAATAAATATAGTGGTTGAGATTAACTAGTATCATGCCATGTCATGCTGACGAATAGATTGGTAGAATGTTATGAATATCTGGAGATATTTTCCGTTCAGGTCAAAGTATATACTATGCTATCTATCCAGAAGTAGTATTCATTTACGGAGAGGATATCCTCTAGATACGAAAGATATTACTGTGCTTGTTTATATTCATTTATGTAAACTATACGTATAGATCAGATACATTCCAACATCAGCAATAACAAATCTCAATGCAATTAAGAACTTTTGAAACGAGCTTCTATTGCCCTAAGTCTCCGCTCCCTTTCTATACGCTGTCTAAGTTCAGGATCTAATCCCATGGTAACTTGGCTATCCATCAGAGCATTACTACTAGAATCAAGTCTATATCCACCATTCTGTAGCTTGCTCGACTCTTTTTGTGGTTTCTTTGCTTTTTGGTTTTGTTTCTCTTCTTTAATAAGCGACTCCCTAGCAGATTCTTCAACCCGCTTCTTTTCATCTTCTATTGCCCTTATTTCTGCCACGGAGAGGCCAGGAACATTCATATGTGCCCCTGTCTCCCAGTCACAGTAGTGTTCCCCAAGCTTATGACGTGCTCTCTGAAAAGCATATTGCAGCTGCTGTTCATCAGCTAAATCAAATGCTGTCTTTCTTTGACTATTTAAAATTGTTGGGTCACATTTCAAATTGACAAGTAGTCCATATACCAGACGATGTAAGTTGTTGTCAGCTGCAAAGTGAAGCAAAGAAGGGGTTCTTTGATACTTGTCTGTAGGTTCTAAAGCAACATTCACATCCAATTGATTCTCCAGCAAACAGGCCAGAAGCGCAGGCATCCTGGATTTTTTCAAAATCAGAATAAGTTCAGAGGTGATTTTGACTTCTGATGAAACATTTTCGTCTTTCTTCTCGATTGGCTTCTCATTTTGCTTTCTGGATGCTTCTAAAAGCTTCTCCCTCTGCTTAATAAATTTCTGTCTATCATCAATCATTGGCAAATTATTTGCTTGTAGATATGTTAAAGATACCCACGCATGCTTTATCTCTGCAAGAGTAAGACTGTTGGTTGTGAAAGGGAATTTTTTGATTCTAGAATCATTCTTGTATAGTTGAAAATCTATATTCTTCTTTGAGTTAGTAATGGACATATCCTCACCTCTTACTATAAGCTTGAAGTTACGACTATTATTTGCCTTAATAAAGATTGACTTGCATCTAGCCAAATATGGCTCCCACAACTTAATTAATTCCTTTATATCATCAGATAATGCTTGTTCTCCATATCTACGCAAACTAGAACCAACAGAGTTTGCCTTTCCCTTAGCATTATCCAGTGCAGATTGAGCACCACCTTGCTTTCTTCTAGTAGTATATCTATGAAATGATTTATGATCAATAATATCAACAGTTTGTGGTAATATATTATCAAATTCACTTGGATGAATAACTTTTTTCACAAGTTTTGGTTTGTGGGAGACGATAGCTCCTACAAAATGACCTCCACCAATCATGAAAAGTGCTGATATATCTTCCTCATTTAGGTCAATAGCACCATCATTCTTAGTATTTGGTTTCTTTGCTACTATACTTTTTGTATACTTTGACTCAAACAGTTTTTTCCACTTTCTTAGCGTAGCTGTAGGATTTTTGATCTCTTGAGAATCAAAGATGGACTTGAACATTGTGAGTCTTTTCTGGTCATGTTGAGCTGACGACTTGCTTTTGAAAGTAATTAGCAGTGTATTAAAGAAAATAAATGGTGATCTATTATTCATAAAGTCAATGATTTCATTTCCTTCGTCGGTATCAACATTTGACCGCTTCTGAGAACTGATTAGGTCATCGTCACTGTCACTATTTTCATCACTATCTTCCTTCTCATTCACAGATTGCAATACATCTTGCGTCTGGCTATTTTTAACATTTTCAGTAATCTTCTTAGGATATACTATTTGAGGCAAATTCGTTGATAAGCTAGAAAGATCAAGCGAATTATAATCCTGGGCTGGTTCAAGTTCCAGCGGCAGCCAATCTTTATATCCACCTATTTTGTTAACAATCTCTATTTCTGAATTAAAAAATAAAGGATCAAGAGAAGAAATCAAATCATCAGGGAGATTGAATACATATAAATCATTGCAATTAATATCATCGTACGAAATCGCCATATTGAACGATGCTTCAACGCCACGAGCTCGATGAACGCTGAGTTCTCACCAATTAGTATTTTCAGCCCTACCATGCATATTACCTATTTACCCGTACCAGAGACTTAGAGAATACGCTAAAGTACTACATTTATTCGAATAGACGAAAACTATAAATATTTGTTATGAAGTTCATAGAAGCCATTTGACTGGAAGTTAATGTTTAGAATTATAAAATTTTTGATTGGAGCATAATTGAGGGCATTACGAGGGCATTATGAGGGGCATTAGATACCCGTTGAGATACTTCAATTTACTTGAACATAGAATATCGATAAACAGGTAAGACAAAACTTTTCAATATGTAGCCAATGTTTTTTAAGTAAAACAAGATGACATAAGATTGTAGATAGTATAAGGCATTGAATGCATATTTGCTATTAAATCAATTTAATTTTTAGACCCTTTAATATATGCCAAAATCTTGCTTTTTAAGAGATTAATTAAATTTATTCAATTTGATTAAACAAAAAGTTATTAATTGAAATTGGCTTTAAAATCAATTGATTATTTTCATTATTTTCATTATTTTTTTCATTATTTTTATTGTATTAGGTACTTACAATTCCATATTAAATTTCAAACAGTAATTGTATGGCTCTGCATTTTCTACAACATCGGGAAATTTCAACATGCGGCATCATTTATTGAAAGGTGTAGGGGAATGCCAGCCAAGATGGAACATCGCTTTGCTTCAGCTTTAAAAATTATGAAACAATCTAAATATTTCAATAAAGTTCTAAAATTTGATTGGCTTATACATTAGTCTTGTGAGTTGCCAATCAAAAATCCTTGTCAGGGAGAAATTTTGAATAACGGCTTAAACAAATCAGTTATTATCAATTTTGCCAATGTTGTCTAATCAAAGCGTAACAGCCCCTGAGAGGCATACAACGTAGTTGTTTATGAATAATTTTTTTTTTTAATTTATTAATTATTATTTAATTTATTAATGAACTTATTTACTTTATTGATAATAATTCCCTGTAATCCCTCTAACGATAATTTGTATAGCCGTACAAATTATAACATACATTACTGTGTAAATAGAAGAGGGGCCCTGTCTACTGAGTAACGACAGCCGCCTAAATTAACTTATCTTCATTTCCCCAGCCGTATATTCACTAAATTCTTGGGGAATAATCAGATGGATAGGTGGATAGCTTATTCTATCGTACTACTTTTTTTAGGGAAGGGCTCATTCTTGCGCCGTGCATCGTTATCGTCTTTCAGAAATCCTGCATCGTATTTTGAATTTATGCTTGAGCCTCGTGAGGCTTATCAACTTTGGGAATTTATTATTAGGCGAACCATAACATATAAATACAGTCTAATTTTCCCTTATATTCAAAAACTTGGTAATACCATAAGCTATTGATTTATCCATAGTAAATCAATACAATTAACAAAGATAAAAAAAAAAATGTCGGACGAGAAAAAGTACGATGTTAAGCTGATCTCCAGCTCTAACATTATTACTACAGAAGTAAAGTCTCCATATGATGACGCAGCTTCTATACATTCTGAAAAATTAACAGGTTGGGCTGGATTTAAAGATGGATTTAAAAGAAGAGATCCAAATGCTAAAACAACTGAATTACTGAAAACACTTTCAACAAGACATATAGTGATGATCGCTCTTTCAACTGGTGTAGGTACTGGTCTTTGGGTTGGTACTGGTAAAACATTAGCCTCGGCTGGTCCAGCAGGTGTTCTTATTGGTTATGCTCTTATTTCTGTTATGGTTTTTTTCGTTATTGACTCAGCTGGTGAATTAGCTGTCGCTTATGGTAGTTTAAGTGGTGGTTTTAATGCATACCCAAGAAAATTTATTGATGAATCTGTTGGTTTTGCTGTTGGATGGAATTATGGTGTTCAATGGTTAACTGTGTTTTCTTTAGAATTAGTTACAGCTACAATGACTTTAAAATATTGGACTGATGTTAATTCTGATATTTTTGTCGCTCCATTTTATTTCTTAATTTTAGCTATTAATATTTTCGGTGCAAAAGGTTTCGGAGAGGCTGAATTCTTCTTTAACACTACTAAATTAATTACTATCACTATGTTTATCATCCTTGGTATAATTCTTGATCTTGGAGGAGCTGGTGATAAAGAATTTGTTGGAGGTAAATACTGGAGAAACCCAGGTGCTATCAATAATGGATTCAAGGGTGTTTGTAATGTGTTTGTTTCTGCTGCTTTTGCTTTTGGTGGTACTGAATTCGTTGCTTTAACTGCTGCTGAACAAGAAAGTCCAAGAAAGGCAATTCCTCAAGCTATTAAAATTGTTGGTTACAGAATTATCTTCATTTTTGGTGTCACTTTAACTATTATTGGTTTATTAGTTCCTTATAACTCTGATCAATTAATGGGTTCTGGTGGATCTGCTACCCATGCTTCTCCATTCGTTATTGCTGTCAGTTCTCACGGTGTTAAAGTTTTCCCTCACATTATTAATAGTGTTATTTTACTTTCCGTTTTATCTGTCGCTAACTCTGCTGTTTACTCAAGTTCAAGAACTGTACAAAGTTTAGCTGAACAAGGATTTGCTCCAAAATTCATGAACTATATTGATAAAAAGGGTAGACCAGTAGCAGGATTGGCTCTTGCTGCAATTTGTGGTTTATTATCATTTGTTGCTGCCTATAAGGATGAAGAAACTATCTTTAACTGGTTATTATCTATCTCTGGTTTATCAACTATTTTCACTTGGACCACTATTTGTATTTGTCATGTTAGATTCAGAACTGCCATGAAGGTTCAAGGAAGATCTTTAAGCGAATTAGGTTATAAGGCAAAAACTGGTGTTGTTGGTTCTTATATTGCTATTGTATTAAATGTTTTTATCTTATGCGTTCAATTCTGGATTTCATTGTTCCCATTAGGTGATAAAGGAAAGGCAAATATTATTAGTTTTTTCCAAAACTATTTAGGTGTTATTGTATTACTCTTGTTCTATTTTGGTCACAAAATTTACAAGAAATCCACTAGTTTATACTTTAAAGCTGAAGATATTGACTTAGTCTCTGATAGAAAGATCTTTGATATTGATATTATTGAACAGGAAGCATTAGAACAAAAAGAATATATGAAGAATGCTCCATTCATTATCAAATTAAGAAGTTTCTTCTGTTAGAAGACTATAATTATAGCTATGTTTATGAACCATGGAATCTATTGATTAGATCTCCATCTAAAAATAAAAAACAAAAAACAATAACTTCAATTCTTGCATCTCTTATTTATCATTGTTATTATATTATAATTTCTGCTCTATTTCTTGTAGATAATTTAAGATTTCGGATATTTATTAACTTTCGCTGATTTTGCAGTTACTGATACACCAGAGCCACCAAGCTTTGGAATCTTACTCTGGCGACGCGCACCTTTAGTAACCTTACCATCAGATGTACCAGCAGAAGATACACGAGAACTTGGCTTGCGGAAATTAGATGAGCGTTGTGGGATCATAGACAGACGAGAACCTGTTCGAGAACCAAGACTAGACAGATTGCTACCAATTGATACATCGCTCAATAATGTTATGTCAGTGGTATCGTTAGAGTCTAGAATTTCCGCTTCATCATTTGGATGTTCTAATCGGTAGATCTTATCCTTCAACAGATTTATTTTAGTATTAAGCATATCTAATTTATATTTATTAATAAAATTTTCACGAGATGGAGCTTCTGAAAACTCAGTACACCAAGCATTGAGATTTAATCCATATATCAAAGCACCAATGCTCTCATTAAACTGTGCAAAGTTGTTATCAAGAGACTGAAGACCTTCCATTCGCGATTTGACCAGCGATAGTTGTACCGATAGTGTCTTGAATGAATCAACATCTTTTAGTAAGGAATAGTCCACGGGTGGCGCACTTGGCGGTAGAAGTGATTTCCTGCTCATCGTCTCTGTTTACGCGTACGGAATCCGTTTGGATTTTTATTTTTATTTTTATGTAGTAGTAGCATGTCAAGTAGCAAAAGTGTCTAACGGCACGGCGGTGGACCCCAGCCTAACTTGGCGCGGAGTGCTGTCACAAGACAACGAAAAGGAGAGTAGCGCAAGGAAGGACTTTATAGCTACTATAACATATAAAGTTCTTGACTACGACCTGGCCTAGTGTGCAGGGTGTCCTTTGTAGCTCAAGTGTATGACGTATTGGTGGTGTATGGCAAAGTCTTTTGTTGCGTTGCGCATACAAAAAAAAAGTAGAAAAAAAAGAGGAAGACAGAGTCGAAGTGCCAACACTAACCCTGTTCAGAAGAGACGAATACAATCAACTGGACAATAAAAGTGATTTTGAGCGATTTTTTTTTTGTGAAACGAAGGCAACAACAAAGACAAATCAATAATTTGTTTAAATAGAAAGATATTCCAAAGGAATATAAGAAATTGTTTTGTCTATTTAAATGCTTTGTCATCCCAAGTGTCTTTTTCTGTATCAGAATACTAAAGAAGATTCGAGCAAACTGGGGTCACATTGCTTGTCAGTTTCTTAAATTTTATAAGATAAATTAATTTTGAAATAAATTATTATATAATATTAATAATATTATTTAATACTAGCTAATGATGGTTGAAAAGAAATCTCAAGTGGGGTCAAAGTTTTGGCTGCGAGCATCGGGCACTCAAAATGATGAATCTAAATTTACTAAACATTTACCACCATCACGGCAACATAATTTGCCACCAAAGAGTGTTCAAAATTCTAGTGTTGAAAATGATACTGATAATAATAATGCTTTATATTTTAGTGATGCACCTGATCATCCACATCATCATGATAAGGTAAACAGTGTTGTTTCTAGGTCTTTTAGATCTCGTTCTGTAAGTGTTAGATCTAAAAGACCAACAATTAATTCTAAAGAAGATGCACATGATGATCAAATGCACTCATTAAGTTCAAAATTTAAGACTTTATTTAAGACGAATAGTGAAACTTCTCAACATGACAGTTCTGCGAGTGAGAAACTTGCTACTCCAAAATCACCAAAAAGATCTCCAAAATTATTAAATACTACAAAAGAATCATTAGATTTTATAATAAGTGAAGAAGAAATTGAAGAAATTGAAGCTAAACCAGTGGAAAATCATCCACATTTAATATTATATGCTGATGGTAGACATAAGCATGTATTTAATAAAGCTAAACCATTAGAGAAATCAAGTGCTGGAATAATTCCAGGTGCTGCATTATTGTCAGGTTTTTTACGTGCTAAAGATGGTGAACTGGCTGAAGATCGTTCAGTTAGTATATTTTCTGATATTAAAGAGCTTAGATTATTGCATGAATTAAAATCAAAAAAATTGGAAAATTCAACTCTGTTTGTGCCCACAAAGAGACGCAGAGTTCGTACTAATAGCCAACATAATCCTGATAGTGGTGTATATTCAGAGGATGATGATTCAGAGCCAGAAATCACTGATCCAGCTATAGGACAACCGCAGGTGGAGTTGATTAATAAATTAGTTGAGCTTATTGATGATTCTAAGTTCTTTAAGACATATTCCTCAAAGGATGTGAAATTAAGTCAAGAATATGGTACAGCAATGGGTGTATGTGGTCGAGGATCTTATGGTGTTGTAAAAATTGTGTCTAAAGTTGATTCAGTCTCTAAAAAAGAGAAATTCTATGCAGTTAAAGAGCTTAAAAAGAAACCAAATGAAGATGCAAAACATTTTTCACATAGACTTATATCTGAATTTATTATTTCATTATCTTTAAATCATATAAATGTTGTTAAGATATATGATCTTATGAGAAATGATAAAGGTATATATTCTGAAGTTCTTGAATATTGTGACGCTGGCGATCTTTATTCAGCTATTTTAGAGACAAAGGGAGATGGATTACATTTCATTGAAGCTGATTGTATATTTAAACAAATTCTTGGTGGAATAATTTTTATGCATTCTAAAGGAATTGCTCATTCTGATCTTAAACCAGAAAATTTACTTTTAACAAGAGATGGATGTTGTAAAATCATAGATTTTGGAACTTCTGCTGTATTCAAGACAGCTTTTGAAGACAACATTCATTTATCACAAGGTGCTTGTGGATCCGAGCCTTATGTTGCACCAGAGGAGTACACACATAAATATTATGACCCAAGACTTTCTGATGTATGGGCATTGGGTGTGATTTATTTGGTTATGCGTATAGGAACCTATTTATGGCAGGTAGCCAAACCAGACCATGATGAACTTTATGATAAATATTTAGCTAAACGACCAGTTGATGATGACGATGGATATTTGACAAAGGGAAGCTTCGATCCTATAGAGGAGCTTAAAAATGATGGTAAAGATCGTGATATTGCTAGAATTAAGCGTGAAGTTATGTATGATATACTTGAACCTGATCCAGAGCAAAGATTAACTACTTTAGATATTTACGAAACTCGTTGGATTCAGCTGTTAAAAGGTTGTATTAGATTAGAGCAATAATAATGTTACAGCTAATTTTCATAAACAGCTCATAGCGACAAATAAATTGTTTTCTTTCTTTTTGTTTTTGAAGTAGAAATAAAATAGTTGTACATTAAAAGTATGAAACGATTAGATTTTTGTTTTTGTTTTTAAAAAATTCAAATTTACTCCACAGCAGGAAATGCTGGTTGCTCAATAGGAGTGTCTTCTACCATTGCTTCATCTTCTTGAGGAGCAGAATTAGTAGTACCACCAGTTCTGTAGCTATCTAATTCAGCATCTAATTCTTCTAAAGTTGGTTTAGATTTCTTTTTTGGTTTTGACTTTGATTTCTTTGAATTTTTACCTATACTAATACCAATACGATTTGCTAAAGGAATACCATTAGTTACACTAATAATTCTTCCAGCAGCTTTTTTACCATCAAATTTTTCAATAGCAGCATCACAATTTGAAGATTCAATATAACCAACATAACAAACTCCTCTACTACGTCCATTTGTATCAAAAATTATACGACAAAATGATAATTCACCAATTTTTGCAAATAAATCACTAACATCTTTCTCACTTAAATCATGATGTAAATTTGAAATTTTTATAAATGGATTTCCTTTAGAAAGTTCAAGTATTTCAGGATCAATTGTTTGATTCATTCTTGGTCTTGGTCTAAGACGATTCTGTCCTTGTGAATGTACACGTCCAGGTTTGGATACACCTCCACGTCCACGCGGTCTCTTTGGTACAGAAGATGACTAAAAGTTAGAATATAATTATATCTTTTTTTTTAATTTTTTATATTTATTTTATGAACATACTTTAGATGATATAATCTCATCAAGAGATTTTTCAAGAAGCTCTGACATGTTCCTTGATGTACAACAACAACACTGGGTAGCTCTCGCCTCTCTTGACCTGCCTTAAATTAATTTAAAATAATCATGGCGGCATCCGGACACCTACACCCATGCACCGGAACTATAGGGAGCTCGGGGGTGAGAATACGGGGATATACGATATGATAGTCAAGATTGGTACTTAATAAACCAAGAATAGGAAATTGTCTCGTATTTTTAGTTGCTAAAGAGAGACAAGAGTTTAGGCGTAATGCATAAAAAGGCAGAGATGTACCGATCTAAAATATGGTTATAGTTAGTAAACGGAAGGAGAGAGAGTTTATAGATAGGAAGAACAAACATTTTTATTAATTGAATGAATACCACAGTTATAGTAGTAAAAAAAAAAGGTTAGTGTATTTGAGTGTAAGATGTATTGTTAAATTTCCTAATAAATGTATGTACATTATTTGAGTTTGGATTTTTAAAAGATAGAAAACGCGCTTTATATATTTCCGGGTTGTTGCTTATTTTGCTACTGTGTGGGGCCCAGTTTGCTAAATAGCTGGATTTTTTCCTGTTGGTGCGTGCATAGGACAAGGGAGGTAAAAAAAAAAACTAAAAGACAGCAGTAACGAAGTTGGCTCAAAATCTAGAAGGAGTTGTTATTATTATATTAATTAAACAAATAATATTATATAGGAATTGAGTTAAAAAAGTTAAATTAATTAGATAGTAATTTTAGAATTATCTAATAAAAATTATTATTAATTGAAGATTGATTGACAGTTATAATTGTGACTTAATCTAAATTGTGACAGAGAGCAAAGTGTTATTTTATAATTTTTTTATAATTTTATTATAATTGTTTAATTAATGATGAGTGAATTAGCTGTTCAAAGATCAAGTAAACTTCCACAGTCTTCTACAATTACTAAAGGTAAATATTCGTTAAATGATTTTCAGATTCTTCGAACTTTAGGTACTGGTTCATTTGGAAGAGTTCATCTTGTTCGTTCAATACATAATGGAAGATTTTATGCTATGAAAACACTTAGGAAATCTCTTGTTGTTAAAATGAAACAAGTTGAACATACAAATGATGAAAGAAGAATGCTAAAAATTGTTGAACATCCATTTGTTACAAGGATGTGGGGAACATTTCAAGATGTTAAATTTGTTTATATGGTAATGGATTATATAGAAGCTGGTGAATTATTTTCACTTTTAAGAAAGACAAAAAAATTTCCAAATCCTGTTGCTAAATTTTATGCTGCTGAAGTTTGTTTAGCTCTTGAATATCTTCATGATCATAATATAATTTATCGTGATCTTAAACCTGAAAATATTCTTCTTGATAAAAATGGTCATATTAAAATTACTGATTTTGGATTTGCAAAAGAAGTTCCAGATGTTACTTATACTTTATGTGGTACTCCTGATTACATTGCACCTGAAGTTGTAGCTACAAGGCCTTATAATAAATCTGTTGATTGGTGGTCATTTGGAATTTTAATTTTTGAAATGTTAGCAGGATATACTCCATTTTGTGATAGATCACCAATGAAAACTTATGAAAAAATTTTAGCTGGAGTAGTAAATTATCCATCATTTTTTCATAAAGATGCTAGAGATCTTTTAGAAAATTTAATTACTCCTGATTTAAGTAAACGTTTAGGTAATTTACAACAAGGTACTCAAGATGTTAAAAATCATCCTTGGTTCGCTGAAGTTATTTGGGAAAGACTCTATAATAGAGATATTGAAACTCCTTATGAACCACCAATTCAAAGTGGTGTTGGTGATTCAAGTTTATTTGATAAATATCCCGAAGAGGAACAAGATTATGGTATATTAGAAGGGGAGGACCCTTATGGCCAATATTTTGAAGAGTTCTAATCTTCAAAATTTTTTACAATAAATGAATTATGAATTGCTTTTTTTTTATTATTATTTTTATTTTTATTATCGTTAAGTTCATTAATTGTATTCAAGATATTCTATATTATAGGTGTGATTTTATTCATTATTCATGACTGACGTTGTTTCGCGCTGCGACTAGGCAGCATAATACGCTGAAGGGATCGCAGACTAAGGCGTGGAGTCATTTGAAATGGAGAGCATCGTGATAAAATACTGTAGACAGTACTTGACTCATTAATATTGGAATTATTATTCCTCTGTGAGCTCTTACTAACGCTCCCCGCAAAAACTGTGGTACCATTCGGAGTTGCATTATATTTTCTAGGCGAGATGCGTTTGATTGGCGTGGAATATGACTCTAGAAGCTTTATCGGAGAAAAAGAGCTTTCATTAGTTAAATTACCCACATCATTATTTACAGCCTGCATTAGGGTCTGTTTAGGAGATGACTGAATTGGTGGAGCTGATTGGTGGTCATCATATCTGTGGTGTGAATAGCTAACAAAGAAGTAATTATTCATTATAAAGGAACCAATTAATCCAAATGATACAAAAACTAGAGTTTTCCAACTTATTGGCTTAATAAAACCATTAAGGATCTCAGCGACAGTTTCTGCGCCGATCTTTGCCTTGCTCACTACTTGTGGGTCTCTGCTCATGCATTTCTCCCAGGCTGAGCATGACGCCTCGAGAGCTGGAACTCTTTTATCTGGAGAACACCTATTTCTTTCATATTCACGAGCACATAATGATATTTCTTGAGTGATTTCCAAGAGTTCTGTGGTGATTTTATTGTTAATATCCGTCCATACTGTTGATACCAAAGCATAAATAAAGCCAAATACCACCGTAAACAATGCAAAATTAACAGCAACTTGGAGATAAAGTGACAATGTTAGAGGAACTTGTGGATCCAGATATAATCTTTTCCATAATTTAAGCTCGTAATTCTCCTCTATTGGTTCTGGATTCTTTGGCCGTTTAGGACGTCTTGGACTTGGAGAGGGACTATTAATAGTATCATCATCATCTGTCATATCAGTAGAGTAATGATATTTTTGATCTGAATCTGGTTGAATATCCTTTAATGCAGTAGACGGAATTCTTATCTGTTTTCGATGTGAAAAATGTACCAGATGATTTTGAGGTGAGCTTGCTATAGCTGATTGATGTAAAGCCTCAGCAATAGCTGTAGGACTAGCTTTACTGTATTTTTCAATTAATGAATCATTATGATGATTACGTAAAGAACCTTCTGAAAATGTAGAACGACGCTTTTTGCTAGCATATGAAGTTGAACTTTTAAGAATTGAAGTTGGATTCTCTTGTAAATCATTATGTCTAAGAGTCAATTTTGGATTAATAGTTGGATCAATTAAAGAATTTTGTGATTCTTTACCTTTTAAAAGAACATGTTTATGAAGTGAATCTGATTTATAATTCAATTTTGTTGAATCATCCAGATTATGAAGTTTATTTAGCATTGACATTGAATTACTTGGTTTTGTAAATATTTTCCCTATACTATCATTAATATTACCTTCAATGTAAGACATATTTTCTACTTCTAATAATAATGAATTAGTATTAATCTTTTTAGAGTTTATGCTATCAATTGTCGAATCTTTACTAAAAGATATATGATCGACCCTTGCAGGAGGAGGAGTCCAAGTTGATTGTTTATTTGCCTCTTTCTCTGGGAGAGATATCTCAATCTTTGATATACCACTTATAGTAGATTCCAGTTTATCAGAGACATCAACTCTAGATAAGCGTTCAGCATCGCTGAATACACCACTAGTATTCATTAGATTCCCCTTATAAGTTGTATCAGATGCTATTTAGCTATAATTAGCTCGCGCATCAGATCGATTGTATGTTTTGATTTTTCACAACCATCAAGGTGCGACAGGGCCCACAACGACAAGGCATAAAAAGTTAGTGACGTCCGAGATGGGTGAGATGACATATATATTAGGGTTTTTTAATAGGGATATGGTGGCAATTATTGATTTCCACGAACATCAAGGTTGGATACTTACAATATGTTCATCTTTAATGTGCCTTCTTGGCTGTCTTATTATATATACTGATATATTTTATACAACATTATTTCCAAATTTTTCTAAGAAGCATCCATTTGAAATTAGCAGTAATGGGAGATTCTTGATAGCTTGTCTTAGTTTATCATCAGGATCTTTAATTTATACATCTCTTGCTAAACTTCTTCCTCATGCATCAAATTACTTGTTAGAAAATACATACTTTTCTCATCATACAAAGCTGCTTAACTTTGTTATAACAGCATGCTTTGTTGGGGGAATAGCTATCTTTATGGTTCTTGATACGATTATACATCAATTTACTAGTGAAAGTATTATTCATTGTGCTCATGAAGGATCAGATGATCACCATCATGGTGACCACGATCATGAACATCATGATGAGGAGGAAGATATTGAGTCTGATGGGCCAATTCTTGAATCTTTACACCATAAAAATGATGATACTGCTGATATTTCAATTGCTGATCTGCACTATAATCATAATGGTATAGAAGGTGATTCATTTACAGTTACTGAAAATACTCCATTAATACCAGTTAAAGATATAACTGATACTGAAAATGGTTCAATAATAAAATATAAACAGTTACAATCTATAACTGCATTAAAAGTTTTAAAACATCCATTTTGTCGTCAGAAATCAACATTATCTCTCGTTGCCTATTCACCAGCTGATAAATCTTGTTCAAATACCCATGATCATTTAGCTATTGATGATGATAGCCCATCAACATCTTTTGAGAATTTAATGTTAGTTGATGAGAGTATAATTAAGAAACATTCTAAACATCGTTTAGATCATAGACATTTAAATATTGAAACATCTGTTTCTAAACTTTTTTCAATTGGTCTTCAAACAACATTAGCAATTTCACTACATAAATTTCCAGAAGGATTCATATATTATGCTACATCAAAGATTGATAGTTCTTTAAGTTTTAATATTTTTTTATCTTTAGCTATTCATAATATAGCTGAAGGATTTAGTATGGCACTTCCTCTTTATCTTTCATTAAATTCTCGTGCAAAGAGTGTTTTGATAGCTGGAGTCCTTGGAGGGTTTTCTCAACCATTAGGTGCATTAGTAGCTATTTTAACTTTACCATCTGACCCAGAACAAATTGATCATAATGAAATAAATTTGATTTTTGGTTGTCTTATGAGTGTTACTAGTGGATTTTTAAGTATTATTGGCTTAAAAATGTTGTTAAGTTGTGTAGGTTTTGGAGAGAATAAGGACCATAGTTTTATTACTGCTTGGTTCGTAGCTGGAATGATTATTATTTCAGCCACAAATATTTTAACCGGTAGTTTATTATGAATTGTTTGTTATGTTATTATTACTATTTTTTTTTGTAGTTTATCTTGTTGTCTTATTAACAATTGGTGCAGTAGTTTTTAAAAGCTTGATTTGTGAGTTTTTATAAAAACTACCTCGTTCTTGATTTATGTTTAGCCACCCAATATTTAAATCTGAAACTTTATCTAAAGTCTCTGATAATTGATTTAAACCTTCAATATCTTCAGTTATACCCATTATACCTGAAAAATCCTTTAGGATAGGTTCCATACTACCTTCAGTCTTCCAGCTACCAATAAGATCCTTGGCTGATCTTGGTAGCTGAATAAGCTTAACTTTTGACGGAGAAATATTATAAAAATTGGGAGATGATGTATAGCAAAGAACAGGGAAATGACTAGTTAAAATTTTTGGATTAATGTCCAGACGACAAATGATTATGTACTTTAATACCTTCCCCTTTGGTAATTTGCCCAGTTCCCGTAAATTACGGGCCTGATCCTCCAATCTCTTGGTAGTAGAGTTGAATCCAACAGTTATAACATCTTCAGATTTCTTATTCAGTTTGTCTAGGATACTCTGTGTACTAGATAGTCTCAAAAATTGTGATAATTCTTTGAGAATATTTTCACTCATCGAACTATCAACAAATGGCCATATAACATCTTCATCATATGGGGTATCTAAAACAGGTTTATAAACCTGTTTTCTCTTTGTTGAGATGGACTTTAAAGAATTTGCAGCAGGCTTCTTCAGAGAGTTTTCATTCTCTATAGAATCACTGCCTTTCCGCTTCTTATTCATCGTTAGAGAGTTGATACCCTTCACCAAAATTTTCCCCCATTTTTTTTTTCAACATGCATCGCTTACATAAGCATATATTTGTGGATAGTCTCTATAAACTGTTATAAACGTCACAAAGACCATATATATTGCACAAAAGTATTATTTACATGACTGCTGAAATTGAAGAAGAGACTCCTAATTATTCTAGTCATCCGTTAGTTCTTGCTGTGACGGTTCCTTTATCCATTCTTCTGAACATTGTTAGACTAATCTATTTGGCCTATTACAACGTATTGATAAAGCCAATTACTGGACTTCACGGAGTTATCTGCAGCTTATCTTGTAGAATTATAGGCATAATTTACTGATATGAAGGGCATGACTTCTCCTTCTTCTTCTAGCAGTGGTGAAAGCTTACTGTTAAGTTCACCCGACGCAAAAGGACTTCAAAATATTACACCAAATTACTTGAAGAGTTCCAATTTATTGATTTTAGACTCTCCTACTTCTAAAAGACACTTGTCAGATACAGCAATTCCTTTAGAAGCTAACAGTTCTTCATTTTATGACGAGAGCACGATAGATCCATTTTATGGGGTTGTGGAGGTGGATATTCGACCAGAGACAGAAAATGTTGTGAGCAGCCCCAGCGATTCTGGAAAAAAATCACTATTGAAGAGTTGCATGGATATTTTTGGAGGGACTATAAGGTAAGAATAAGTGCTATTTTGCTAGCGAAATATTCGGTACTAACATTGGCAGAGAGAAGGCTAACACGCCACAAGCTGGCAGTACAACGAATGTTAGCCTGAAACAGTTTAATCTGAAAACCAAAGAAGGAAGACAGTCTGGCAGTACCAGCGATGACAATTCCAGTATTCAAGAAAGTCTATGTGATGATTCCATGGCTGCAGAGCGACCTAAGATACCAAGGAGGATGTCAGGCACCGACACTATACGCATATATGATAAAAAGAGTGCTCATATTCCACTATTAAAGAAGCGACAGAATGGTAGTACAAGAACACCAGGGGATGAGATACAGTCCGAAAAGGAGGATTTGAAATTGCGAAACATGACTGAGATATACGAAATATCAAGGGAAATCATCTCAGAATTTTCGGAAGTAGATATTACCATGGACAATATCTGCAGTGTGAGTATAGAACGAAAGCTATGATGCTAATATTTTACTAACAGAGATATAGGAGCTGGCAAAAATTGCTGTGCAGTTCAAGATTTATAAGGCTCAAAAAGAACAGCAGGAAGAGGATATTGCGTCATTAGAGCAAAATATATCAAATTTGAAACGGGCTATAGAGAATACCCTCAAACAGAGAGCTGAAGATAAACAGACAATCAAAGAGAAAGACTCCCAAATAGATTCTTTGGAAGCAGATTTGGAGAAGCAGAAAAGCCTGGTTAATTTCAAGGACTCTCAGATGAAGAGTAGTGAAGCTCGGCTTGCGGGCCTCAGAGCTGAGAATCTTGAGCTTCAGATTTCTACAGAAGAGCTCGAGAGTACTAAGAAATGCATCAATGAAAAGGATCAGGAGATCAAGAAGATACAATCACTACTTGAGAAAGCAGAAGAAAAGCTACGCATTTCGGAATTAAAACAGGTCAAGCAAGAAGCTGAGATACACGATTTGAGACGGAGCATAGATGACAATATAAAGAACGCCTACAAAGTTGAATTGGAAGCTAAGATGAAAAATGTAGAGATGCAAATAAAGGAAAAGGACAAACAAATTCAAGATGTTCAAGACAATGTACAGAATGTTTTGCAAGAGATCAATAGATTGGAGATTAGACAGAATACTCAACTGACTAGCCAAAAGGATCCAACTATGTACAAGAGTGTGGCAGATCAAATGGAAATAGAGTGCAAATATTTGAGATCATATCAGGAGGATTTGTACAAACATATTTTAATACTTCAAGATACCATAACATACCAGAAATTCTTTTTTGATAGTATTGTTAGCACCACTGTGCTGCATCTGAAAGATGTAATAACTGATGAGTCTTTTAAGACAGCAAATGAGAAACTCAAATTAGTGAAGGCCACCCGCTACTACAATAGCTCTAATACCAAAGCCCCAGAGCATTTAATTCGGTTTATTTCCGAGTCAATCAACATTATCATTGAAGATTATAAAAGATTGAAAGAAGTCAAAGGTAACGTGTAAGTATTGTTTGCTTGAATATCTTTTAAAAGATATTTACTAACCCAAATAGTGAGAGTAAAAAATATCTAAAAACCAAGCCTGATAAAGTTGGGCTTATTAGAAGTCCACCAAGACCTAAAAATATGTCCATGGTGCCAAAAGTGGATAGAGCTAAAATCTTACGCAGTAATTAATATATCTTTGTAGTTTCAAAGTTCACAAAGGACTTTCCATGTACATTGTTACGCGCACAAGTGCCTTTATGAATTTGTAAAATTCTGCTGAGCCGTCATCTTTGAGGTATAAAGTTTCTCCATTTTCTAGACTTGAAAGTGATTTAAATTTATTAGTCAATTCATTAATTAAACCCAATGTTCTTTCAGGAATATCCGTCTTGAATCTTTTCGTATAAAACTTCTCTATTTCTTTATGTACTTCGCCGAATTTAAATATAGGAACATGTCCAGCAGAGAGTTCCGGTTCTATATACCTTGACTCTAAAAAGTTTTTGGACATTGCTTTGCTCCGACTTCTTTTCTTCTTACCAGTGGTTGGCGATTGCAATGCAACACTCAAATCTATAATAACTGAACCAACTGAAAGTTTCTCCTCTTTATCAACAAATCTATTATTAAACAGAACATCTATTATTCGGAGACATTGATATAGAATAAGATGTGCCGTGTCTCTTCGCCAAATTTTAGGAAAACTGATCAATGATTCAATGGCATTCCTAGGAGTCGGCTGAATCTTTACAATACCATAATTAGCACCCAAACTTTTTGAGGATTTAGCCCTCGCATCAACTGATAAGAAGAATTGTCTTGAAAAGCAATAGTATGATTTATAGTTCCAAGGTTCCATTTGGGTTTCTGAGTATGATGTATCTAATTCTAAAGGAAGTAGGTAAGTTGAAACTTTGGGAACAAAAGATACTAAGGATCCATCATTATCTAATTCTTGATGAGGTATTTCTGATTTCCTTTTAGTTTGAACTAAAGAAAGTAAAAAATCTCTTGGAATCTTGGGAAAGCATGAGAATGTGCCAACACCTAAATTGCTTTTAGAAGTGAGCATCTTGAAGAGCCAATCATTATTGTAAGACGCAAGGGCAGTACTGTTGGCACCACCATTCACGGTATTAATCGCATCGAAACTGAGCCTTAGCGGCTTATTGCTCCATTTATGGATATTAGTAGCCAAAGGCGAGGGTAAAAGAGACTTTGGCTTATATTTCATGCTATATCATCCCAAGCGACTGCTGGTAAGCGATGATGGCGATGGATTATAAAAATATTTGCACTACGCAGCGGAGTGGCTACTAACCTACAAAAATCTGGGGCAGTAACTATAACGTATTAAAGCCAGGTTGATACAGGAAAAAATTTTAAACAACAAACAAGGTAACACAAAAAAAAAGAGAGATAAAGAGAGTAGTATAGATGATATAGATAATATATCTGGAGAAATTAATAAAAACATTTTTAGTTTAAAAATATCAGACTTAATAATGTAAACAAAATATTATCTAGATAATAATAACAGAAAGACATATGCAACATGAAACCTACTTATTTCAATACTTAATAATCTTCACCAGCACCCGCTGAACTAAGAACAGGTGATTGTAATCTTTCTTTAGCTAATCTTTCTTCCATATCACGTAATTCCTTCTCTCTATCTAATAATTCTTGTCTCTTTTTCAATAATTCTTTCTCCACCTTTTCTTCATATTCTCTTAAACGTTCTTCTTCTAATTTTATTTGTTCTTCTCTAGCTAAGTAACCTTCACTACCCTTACCAACAGAAGTAGATCTATTCTTAATAATGTCTCTAGCTTGATCAATGTGAGCATCACTTTCAGGTGATTGTTGATCACCTACACTATCATTATCATTAGTTTGAGATAATGCTTCAGTTCTAAATTTCTCATATAAAATTTCATGAGTGTACTCTTTAAGATCTTGTAAATGACTAATTAATAATGCATTACGTAAAATGATAAAATCACTTTGGGTAGAATCTTCAATATCAATTAATCCCCATGGATATTTTCTAGCACGTACTAATGAACCATCAGCAGTTTCATAAGTATCATTAGAGCCAACAATAGCGAATGGAATCAATCCTTTCAAATAAGTATTAGCATCAATAGTTTCCTCATCATCATAATCTAAATCAAATGGGAAATCATAAATTGGAATCTTATAATGTTTCATATCTTCATTAATTAATTGTTTATTTAATTCTAATTCAGCACGAGTTAAAGAATCACTTTTTGAAATAACTGGAATTACGTTAACTAAATTACTTAATTTTGACATAATTGTTACATCAATTTCTCTTAAACCATGTCCAGTTGGAACAATAAAATATAATAAAGCATGAACTCTACCATCTTTAAAACGTGGATTTCTTCTAACACGACTTTCTTCTAATAAAATTTCATCATATTGGTGTCTTATATACTCAATAATTTTTTCAAAAGTAGTTTCATTATCAATAGAATCTCCAAAACCTGGTGTATCAATAATCGTAAGAGAAATTTTAACACCTTCTGAATCTTCTAATTCAACATTTTCAGTACGTAAATTTAATTCTCTAGTTAATGAATCATCACTTGGGTCAGGAATAGTAGATGATGGTGTTACTACTTCTTGTCCACATAAACTATTAATAAATGTAGATCTTCCAGTTCCAGACTGTCCAACCACCATAAGAGTGAATTGAATTCCTTTCTTTAAGTTTTTCTTCTTTCTAAGAGCTGATGACTGAATAACCGCAACCATTTTGTACGCTAAGTTTTAACAATATATCTAACGGTACCGCTCAAGTAAGGCTGCGCTTTGAGTAACAAACAGCCTGGTTTTTTTCTTGCAACTTGTTATTTTCACGGGTTGCGAGCGTTGGCGATTTACAGGGAATAAAAGGGCCCAAAAGGTACCAGTATTCTGGGAGGGCATGAAATAAGCACTCTTCCGCAACTTGATGCAATATTGACTAAGGATATCTTACAAATTATTGGGGGCATTAGAATACATTAGGATATTATTTAACTAAAAATAGATAATCAACAGAAAAAATGTTGAAGTTTAACTAGAAATGAAGAGTCACGAATATACTGTTTATGTTCCAAGTCCTCTTGTTCCATTAAATCCACATCATAAACACGTCTATCAGTAACTAAATCGATATTTTTTGCTCTTTTAAATATGATCCAGTTTCTGTTCCAAAGTTTGTGACCTAAATAAAACACAATTAAAACACAAGCTCCTAAATAATTTTGAAAGAAATTTGATGCATTTGCTTTAGATGATCCAACAGGGAATAATGCAATCCAAAATTGAGCCATTAAGATTAAAACATTAATAATAACTGCATAGATTGAACCCCATATTCCAAACTTTGTCTGATATCCCATTTCTTGTAATGAACGACCTTGTGATTTCATAGCAGCACGGAAACGAATATGAGAAAGACAAATACCAGTAAAAGTAAAGATTGTGGCTAAACCAGAAATACTTAATAACCAAGCAAATACAATTTCTTGCTTTTCAAAAGCTGCAATAAATGAGAATAAACCACAAATAGCAGCGATTATAAGACCAACAAGAGGACGACCATTTTTATCAACATATCCAAGAATTTGAGGACCAAAACCTTGAGCAGCCATACTTTGAAGAGTACGAGAACTTGAATACATTGCAGAATTAGCAACTGATAAAACTGAAAGTAAAATAACAGCATTAATTATATGTGGAATAACACGAACACCATGAGAACTAGTAGCAATGACAAATGGAGATGCATGAGAATTATTAGAACTACCATTACCAACAAGTTGATGAGAATTATAAGGAACAAGAAGAGTAATCATTGTAAGTGAAAGCATAAAGATGAAAACAATACGATAACAAACAATCTTAATAGCTTTTGGAATAGCTCTCTTTGGATTCTTTTGATCAGCAGCAGTTAATGCAACAAATTCAGTACCACCAAATGCAAAAGAAGCAGATACAAATACTGTACAAAGACCTTTAAATCCATGATTAAAAGCACCAGGATGAATCCAATTACTTCCACCGACATAATTTTTATTACCAGCTCCACCAACATCTATAATAATTGAAAGAATAATAAAACCTGCAATAGTAATTAATTTAGTTGAATTAAAGAAGAATTCAGCTTCACCATAACCTTTAGCACCAATGAAGTTAATGAAGACAATCACCACGAACATTGGAGCGACAAAAATATCAGAGTTTAAATTTGTCCAGTATTTAATTGTCATTGAAGCTGTAACTAATTCTAATGAAAATACAGTTAACCATTGAATACCATAATTCCAACCAATGGCAAAACCAAGAGATTCATCAATAAATTTAGTTGGGTAAGCATTAAATGCACCAGGTAAACTACCATAAGAGACAGCTAATTCACCAGCAGCATCAATGACAAAATAAATCATTGAAGAAACAATTGCATAACCAATTAAAAGCGATGCTGGACCAGCGCTGGCTAATGAACTACCTGAACCTACCCAAAGACCAGTACCTACACCAGTTGAAAGAGCGATCATAAATACATGTCTAGAAGATAACTGTTTCTTTTCAGATTGTTTTGTTTCTTCAGTTCTTCTGGAAAAACTATCTTTAAAGATTTCCCAAGAAGTTTGATTTACTTCATCATAAGCTTTACTCTCTGGTAAAGATTGTTCAGCAGATGATGTTGTTAATGAAGTAGTATGTTTTTCCGACATTTGGAAAGTAATTCGAGAAACAGATTAAAAAAAAAAAAAAAGGAGTATTAACCACTATATATACATATATATGAAACCGAGAATATTTCCGGCCTTTCCAAAGGCATGAAATCTTACAGTTACAGTGAGTCAAAGTAGCAGGTGCAGCAACATTATAAGGTTGAATAATAGGAAGGAAAGAAATTTTTTATGATGCTGCAGGTGGTGCATTAAAGTCAACGCTCTGTTACGGTATATATATATATATCAATAATAGCAGATGTATTAGAAAATTTACGCTATTATTAGCTAAATAAGTGAAAATGTATCAAATATATTTTATTAATAAGTTATCATAGACTGTGGATGTTTTGTGCGCTCTAACCTTGAAGGTATATAATATCCATAGTGTTTTGAACCATGCGGGCTACATAAAGAAATGACTAAGGAAAATACAAATACAATTACAGGCAATCTTGCTGGTAAGGCATTTTATGCAGTGTGATTAAATACTCCAGTAAATAGTCCAAATTTATTTAAAAAAGGTACTATCATTTGGAACATTCTATATAATCATAACTTGTTTTCACAAAACATTGCTACCTTTATTACTATTTGGTCATGAATTTTACTAATTATTAGAATCTTATGAGCATACATATTGAACTATTAAAAAAAATTATGCTTGAATTAACTTTAACTTGATGATTTAATCTGTAGGTACCTACAATAATTTCCAAAATTTTACGATTATGCTACTACTGTTTAAACATGATTTTTTTTTTTTGAAATAAAATCACACTACTTTTAATTATATTAATAATTTTATGATTTAATTATTAATTGTTTCATTTGATTATTACATCATTCAATAGTCAAACAAATTTTTTTTACGTATTATTTGCCATAAATAGGAGGGGGCGTCCATAAAGCATTATAACGGTCCGTTTTTGAATGTAGCATGTATGTTGGATTTCCTTTAGTAGTACTTTCCGCGGAAAATTTTGCTTACATGCAGGATGCAATGTATATTTGTAGGGTGTGGTGCCGAATAATATAAAACCTTAATATCTGAAAGTGGAAAGAGCAAATTGATATACATATATACCCCAGTATTATTATTATTAAATACATAATAATAAGGTGATTTATAAATGTAATAATTGAATGAAATATTTAATATTTATAATTTTAATAATATTATTAAATTCGAGCTATATAACTAGCGCCACACGTGTATGGGTGTATGTGTGAATAGAGTGCATTAGTAGATGCTTCAGTTTCTCGGATGATGGAGTTTTTCTGTTCTCTGACGCCGTGAGCTAGACAGCTGAATTAGTAGTAACCGCCTATATTACCCTAATAGTGACAATTAAGCCACTTCTTTATTCCAGGCTGGGCGTCTTAGTCATACTTGCCTATGTACTTAGTAACCTGCTAACCCGAAGGTAGGATTACAATCCTGACATCATATCTCACTACACTGCTTACGACTGGCCGGGATCTCTACCAGTGTACCCCTTTTTGCTTCCTATAGAGACTGCTCCCCGGCGCAGTGCACAACGTCAGATCTGCCAGCCTTACATTTATCCTGTGAACAGAGGCAAACCAGACAGTGTGGAGCAGCCTGGGCAGCACTCCGAGAGCGAGACGTATCCCGAGGGATTTTCTGTGCTATTTTAAAATAAACTTCCTGAAGACAGTAGCCTTGAGTTTGGGCACGTTATATGTCAGACCCCAGATGTTGGCATTCCAGGAACGCTGTAAATTTGGAGGCAAGACTTTTTCTTGCCCTCAATGTGAATAAGCGAAGTTGACAGATGTTGCTTCTAATGTCTGAGATGTGCTGAGCTTTCCCATAGTGATTGGTCGATATTGGGAGCAATATGCGGGAAGTTGGATAACAGTCTATAGATACCAGATCTCAGGTACACTGTAAATCCGGGGAAATAATTTATTCTTGCTTTCAATGTGGAGAAGCTTGCTTTCAATGTAGAGAAACTTGCCTTCAATGTAGAGAAACCAGTAGCTGATCTTGCTTCTAATGTCTGGCCATGGCACATTGTCTAACGATGCCCGCGTCGACATTGAAAGCAACAAAATGTATATAAATAAAACACCATATTAGCGAATATACTTTATATCATCACAAATAAAACAGAAATAATACAATGTCTACTCAAGAACAAAACAAACAAATTGTCGCCAAATACTTTCAAGAGCTTTGGACCAACAGAAACTCTGCCATTATCACTGAGTTATGTGCTGATGACTTCCTTTTCAAGTATCCTATGCACGGTCCACGTCAAGGTAAGGCTGCCGCCAAAGCTGCTTATGATGAATTTGTTGAGAGTTTCCCAGACTTATCTTTTGTTGGCTATGGTGTTCCTTTGATTGCTGAGGGCGACTATGTTGTTGGCAGATGGGTTGGAGGAGGAACCCATACCGGCGTTCCATGCCACGACTTGGCTGTTGGCGCATTAGACAAGGCCAACACTGGCAAGAAGATCTACTTCTCAGGTACTTCTATTTTCCTTTTAAAAGACGGTAAGATCAAGGAGGAGATTGGTGAAGAAGGTGCTTTGACCGCTTTACAACAATTGGAGTTATTGCCTCAACCAAACAAAGGAAAGGCTGTCGTTTACGATGAAAAGTATTTGTAAGTGTCAAGATTACATATTTATATAAATGAGTTAATACATAATTCTTTTTTTTTTTAAAAAAATTCACTGAGTGTTTGTAAGAAAATCATTAGAAGGTAAAGTATCGTCGTCAATAGCAACAGTGATATTGGTTGCTGGTAGTATATCATCGTTTCCTATAAAGTCTTCATTCAAATTATTAATATCAAATATTGTCCCAATATTGTCCTCAGGAGAGGTTATACTGGAAACCGTAGTGGTAGTAGTAGAAGTAAGTGTAGGAACTGACCCGCTTTGGAAGCCATCATTCTCGACTGATGGTTCAGTCATAAAAAGATCAAAACTTGTAAATAAAGCATCTATACCCCAGTCATCAACTGAAAACATATTGACTCTTTCTATCTCCAGAACATTATTGTTGCTCATAACATTATTACTATTATTATTGGCTCCTGTTAAATCCGTTTCAACACTATTTTTATTTTCTTTCAAGTCCATAGTCTGCAATGAATTGATTTGTTTCTGTAATCTCTTTCGTATTAAATTTCTCTTTGTCTCTACTAAAGGTATATCTGCAATGAATTTATTCTCCTTAAAATCATGGAAATATTGTAATGGTGTCTTTCCTGTATACCTTTTAAAAGTTCTTAGCATATGCCATTTTGATACTGAAAACATTTTTGCCATTTTATCCAATTTGATATCTTTTGAAGTACAATTCGGATCGTTCAACACAACTTCGGAAATATGCGAAATCATCTTTAGTACTAATACTCGCTGTGTATTCCAGTTGTTCTTTATGTCAGGTTTGCATCTCTTACATAGTCTGAAACCATTAGCCATGGCTTCTTCAACGTTGGCGAAGAATTTAACATTCTTGAATAATGGTACTCTAGCCTGGCAAGTTGGTCGGCAAGCAACTTTGGTCGTGATTACACCATAAACAAATACACTTTCTGCTTTTGGATCTCTATTAGTCAAAGCTGTGTATTTATCCTCCGGAGTCTCAAACATTGAGCTTTCAGTTGTTGTTGAGAGAGATGCCCTCGTAAAATAGTATTTTTTGTTTTTAGTTCAAGTCGATGCTCAGAGGGGTGTACAGATGTGTCATGCGCGTTTGCGGTATCTACAAAAAGAACTCACCTATACACCCGTTTAGAGCCCTACAGGCTAACCAATATAGCATTAGAATTATAATATTCAATGCTAAATTAAATTAAGTTGTATAATTTACCTGCATACTTCTACGCTCGACTGCCATTGAACGCCCCGCAGCTGCAGCCTGCAAATTCTGTAGAGTTTATAAACTTGCCCTTGTATCCTCCATTAGGTCTCACTTAGTGATAGTACACTAACTAATGATATTATCTAATGACGATCCAGTGCACTGATTGGCCCCTGGTCCAGCCCCATCAGTTCCTTATCACCCACGTGTGGAGCCACGGCTCACAACCTAGATGTTGAGTGATGAGCCAGCCAAATTGGCGGACGAGCTTAGTATAGATATCACCATAACTTTCTACAAGTATTAATATGGCTGTTGAAAATACAATCCTTCCAACACAATCTGAGCTGACACCTTTAATAGGTAAGTCAAAGCCAAAAAAGTTGAGCTTTAAGAAGGTTGTATTCCATTTATTGCTTTTATCTAGTAAGTAGTATTTATATCAAATTTTAATCGATATTTTTAATTAATTAACTAACAAATATAGTGATTATTGGATTATTTTTTATACCAAAGAGACAAAAACCAAAAAAGAAAAATATTATCTTTTTCGTTACTGATGGTATGGGACCAGCTTCTTTATCTCTTACTCGTTCTTTCCGTCAATTACGTGATGATTTACCTATAAATGATACTTTAACTCTTGATAAATATCTTATAGGATCATCAAGAACTAGATCATCAAGTTCTTTAATTACAGATTCAGCTGCTGGTGCTACAGCATTTTCTTGTGGTCTCAAGAGTTACAATGGTGCTATTGGTGTTTACCCAGACCATCATCCTTGTGGTACTATCCTTGAAGCACTTAAACTTTCTGGATATTTAACAGGGCTTGTGGTCACAACTAGTATTACGGATGCTACTCCTGCCGCTTTCTCTTCTCACGCTGATTACCGTTATCAGGAGGATTTGATCGCTGAGCACCAGTTGGGCCAATATCCTTTAGGACGTCAAGTTGATCTCATTCTTGGTGGTGGCCGTTGTCACTTTTACGGTTGTCGTGATGATGACAGAAATTTAATTAATGAGGCAGTTGAAGATGGCTGGACTTATGTCGGAAATCGTTCAACTTTTGATGAGTTAGAGTACGGAAAGAATCCTGAAACTAAGTTACCACTTCTCGGTTTATTTGCCGATCGTGATATCCCATTTGATTTAGATAGAGACTCTAAAGTTCATCCTTCTTTAGCAGAAACTACTATTACTGCTTTAAACCTTTTAAATGCCAATAGTGATAAGGGTTTCTTCTTACTTGTTGAAGGTTCTCGTATTGATCATGGTGGACATTTTAACGATCCTGCTGCACAAGTTAATGAAGTTTTGGCTTTTGACGATGCCTTTAAAGCCGTTGTTGAGTTTGCTGACAGTATTTCTGATGAAGCTGAGACCATCCTTATTAGTACTAGTGACCATGAGACTGGTGGTTTGGCTGTAGCCAAGCAGGTTCACTCCTCTTACCCAGAATACTTATGGTACCCAGAAGTTTTAGCCAATGTATCTCACTCAGCTGAGTATCTCACTAGAAAGATTCGCTCTGAAGTGAATGAACTTCATTTAGAAGGCACAGAACTTCGTGAATATTTAGAGCAGCAGGTCGTAAAGAGTTTAGGTGTCACTGACGTTACAGCCAAAGAGCTTGCTCGTTTGGAAAAGGAAGTCTTACATCCAATGGATGCCCTTGTTTCAATTGTCAACACCCGTGCGCAAATTGGATGGTCTACTCATGGCCATTCTGCTGTTGATGTCAACATTTATGCCCATGCTTCTAGTAAACTGGCATACTTAGAGATCTTGGAGAGCTTACAAGGAAACCATGAAAATATCGAGATTGGCCATTTTATGGAGAAATGGGGTAATCCTGATTTCTCCTTGAGTGAAGTCACTGAAATGATACAAGATACCGTTCATTCTCCAGGTGAAAAGGCCTTTGTCCAGACTGAAGCTACCGATGATATGGCTGCGGATGAGATTCTTTACTTGCACGAAAACAGTAATGGAATTGTCATTTAATAGATAAAATAAATAAATTAAGAAATAAATAATATTAGAAACTTTCTTCTTTTAGCTGTAATCTACAAATTAAATTATTGATCGTTAACCGTGCATTAGTAATTATTAGAAGCTCAAATTAAATAATAATATAAGCGTGAATATTATTGGAGTAAGAATTGAAAAAGTTTAAAAACGAGAATGTTTGAAAGAACAAAATAGGAGCGAGAAGAATGGTAAAAAGAGAGATTTTTCAAAATCCTATAAAAGTAAGTAAACGGTTACGAACAGAATAGCGGATAAAGTGAAAATGTTCTTGGCCATGTTCTTTCCAGTGCTAAGAATTTGTAAAGCAGCGGCACCATTTTGTGTTTGGATAACAGCACTATTAGAGCTTGATCCAGGAGTAGTAGTTTGCTCAACATAAGAGTACAGAATAGTTGATTTTGATTTTGGAGCTGAAGTAGCTGTAGTTGGAGCAATTGGAGAAATCGACAGTGGACTGAGAATAGTAGAAATTGGAACAAAAGTATAATTAGCAGCATCAGTAGTAGTATAAGTAGTGTAGAAATGAGATGAATAGTTTCCACTAATGTATTCACCAACAATTTGAGTAGTTTCATAAGTTGAAGCACTAAGAGTTGATTCTACTTGATTAACGATAGTCATTGGAGCATTAGCAGCAATTGTAGTTTGAGCTGAAGTTAATGTAGCATAAGTTGAGATATTTTTAACATCAGCACTCTTACCAGTGACACAACCATCAACTCCACAAGAAGTAAAAGTTGCCCATTCAGTACTTTGAACAGTAATTTGAGTAGTAGCATTAATACCAACAGTTGTTAAAGGAGTAGTATCATTTAAATAAGCAGCACGAAGAGAAGGAACAGGAGCAGTTGTTGTTGGCCAAGGAAGATAAATTGTAGCATCAACTTCACCATCAGATTCAGTAACTTGAGTAGTAGAGTACCAAATAGCAGAAGTAGAAGTAGTACAAATACCATTTTCACATTTAACTAAAGTAACAATTGTAGAAGAAGGATGACTATCTGCATCTAAGTCAGTTGGAGCAGCAGTAATTAATGGAGCAATAGAAGTAGATACAACAGTTGTACCATCAATAACAGCAGTAACTGGTACTTCAACACCAGTAGTATCTGGAGCAGTAACAGTTGGAATAGTTGAAATTGGTACCCATGTAGTAATAAAATAATCACCGTCAGTTTCAGTAACTAACATAGTTGTTTTCATAGCAGTACTAACAGTAGTAGAACAGATTCCGTTAGAACAATCAGTGGAGGTAAAAGTAGTATATTCAGTAGAACTTGGAGTAGCATCTGCAGTATTATTTGAGAAAGGCAGATCTAATGGAGAAGCTCCAGTAGAATTACTAGTACTGTTACTAACGACATCAGCGTTATAACCAAGGAAAGGAGCAGCAGCAGCGGTAGTAGCTGATGAACTGCTAACTACTGAAGTCTCATTAACATATGGTGTTGGAAGAATAGTAGTAACACTGGTAGCGTTAGTAGTACCATTCAGTCTAACCATAAGAGTTGGGAAGATAGAGGCAGCATTAGCAGCAGAAACGATAATAGTAGCAAGTGTGTATCTCATTTGATTATTTGTCAATTGATTAAATTGATGTGTATCTGGTTGATAATGAATATAATTAAAAAAAAAAAAAAAAGAGACTAAGACAAGATTTCTATTGATATAAATACAAGTAAATAATTCATATCCGAGAAAAATATTTTCTTCGAGTAAAGCTGGTAGGTACATAGACTCATCGTTACAGTTTATTATGTGCACAGATTTTTGCACTAGCCGATGTTGACATCTACAATGCTTGCATGCCCGTGTAATTGATACTTACCCTGGGCAGCGGATGCATCGAAGCTTTGGCAGCTATAGCAGACATTCCAGAAAACCAGCCAAAATATTCGCAATAAAAGACCAAAAGAATATACCAAGGAGCACGAGTCACCCAACCATAATGTATCCACTTCTCTTTTACTGTTTCGCTCCGCAACTCGGCGTTAGCTAGACTGCCGCCAGTCCTGGCTAGGTCCCGGGCCCACAACCTTCGACAGGATAGATCTCGAATTTTTTAGCGAGCCCGTCTAGCATGTCAGAAACTCAGATTTGATGTATACAAGAAGATGCTTTAGCTTGTTTATTGGCGCAAGGAAAAAAAAAAGATATTAACACCGTTTAATATATTGTATAAGGAAATGAGGTTTTGCGATTGTTCTGTATAGAAACTAAGAAAAACAGTGTAAATATCGACAAATGCGATGCCAGGGAAGCTTCCTTGATTTAGCGATAATTCATCATAATGTATCAATTTTGTGGGGTTGGACTACCAGGATTATTCAAAATCAAATGAAACAGTAAACAAAGTAATTATTAACAAACCATGGCGATTCAAATATGATTCTTATTATCATCAATGAGGATAAAGCCCCTATTAGATATGTGAGGTCATTGCAGATCATTACCATTTCTTCTCTTCTTGACTATATCATCTGATTGTAAAGATTAGGTTTGAGTACAATCGTATATAATATCTTTAAAATATGGTGATAATAGCGAAAATTATTAATTTTTTTTTTTAACAATATAAACTTTTTAAGAGATCTACTTACCTTATTTTAACTATTACTACTAATATTGTATTTGCTTGAATTGTAACGAATAACTTTTGATTCTCTTGATAATCTGCTTGAATCATTTGTAATTTTGATAATTTTGCAGTTGATGGATCTAATCCATATGTAGCACTTAAAACTTTGACACCTCCATTTATAATATTATTAGCTAAATCAGTAGAAATAGGTTTAACAATTGAGTCCTCAGAATTGAGTTTGGCACCAATCGACCAGCCATATAAAACTCTCTTTTGAGGTGTAAAACAAACTGCCGTATAACTAGTAACTTTATTTAATAAATTTGAATATATTATTCCAGTCACATGCGGATTATTCAATATTTCTTCATCAGGTAAAGGAACATGTTCCATTGTATCTCCGATCAATGTCTTTGCCTTTTAAAAATCCCATCAGATCAATGTAAACATGGAGACATCCGTGCACCACGCTTAGAGGGAGGGAGAGAAAAAAAAATTTCATCTCAACCGACAGAGTGGATTAGCTCCGTGACAGGGTATAAGGTTGATATTACAATTATATAATGTCAGATATTGCGGATAGTTCAAATAGTGGTCGTCATAATCCAACTGGATCTGGAATTCCAGAACCAGTTAAAGATTTTATTCGTAAATTTTATAAACATTTCCTTGATAACAATATTTATGAATTACATGCCTGTTATGAGAACACTTTTAATAGATTAACAGATAAATATTACACAAAGAGTGCTTGGCCAGATCCATTTACTGATGTTGCACCATTAGTTGATAATGATCAAGTATTTTTAGTTTTATATTCTGAAGTTTATTATCGTCATATTTATGCTAAATTGGGACCAACTTTAGAACACCGTACCAGCTCATACAATAATTATTGTAATTTATTTAATTTAATTTTAAATCATGAAGGTGGTCCAGTTACTTTTGAATTACCAATTAAATGGCTTTGGGATATTATTGATGAATTTATATATCAATTTAATCAATTCTCAGTATTCCGTTCCAAGTTGATTAATAAAAAGAAATTGAATGAACATGAAGCGGCTGAATTAGCATTCCTTCAGCAGCACGTTGAGATTTGGAGCTCTTATTCAGTTTTAAATGCTCTTTACTCATTAATTGGTCGTTCAAAGATTTATGAACAATTAAATGCTGAGAAAAGTAATGCTTCTCAATCTAGTATCGCTGAGATTGCTGGACCTTATGGATCTTTACCATTTTATAGAAATTTGGGATATTTTTCTATTATTGGATTATTACGTATTCATACTTTATTAGGTGATTTCCCACTTGCTCTTAAAACAATGGAAGAAATTGAATTAAGTAAGAAAGCCTTTTTAACGAAAGTGCCTGGAGCTCATTTCACTACTTACTATTATGCTGGATTCTGTTACTTAATGATGCACCGTTATTCAGATGCTATTAATACCTTCTCTCATATATTGCTTTACATAAGCAGATCTAATCATATTAGTAAATCTGGACAATATGATGCTGTCACTAAGAAATCAGAGCAGATGTATGCTTTGCTTACTGTATTGATTGGCTTATGTCCAACTCATATTGAGGATATTTTACAAAATAACCTTCGTGATAAATTCTCTGAACAATTGATTAAGATACAAAAGGGCGGAGAAACTTCATTAAAGACAATTGAGGAATTATTCACTTTTGGTGCTCCAAAATTTATTAGTATTTCTTTGCCAAATTTTGAATCTCCAGAGCTCAATATTGATGCTATGCATTTACACTTGACTGTGTTCATGTCAACAGTTAAGAATACTGTCTATCACAATTTGTTAAAGACATACTTAAACTTATACAGTAGTATGGAATTATCAAAACTTTTAAAATTCCTTGAATCAGATGAAGATGTTAAGATCCAAGATTTAGATGAATTGAAGGAAGTTTTGTTGGCCTTTAAGTTGACTAATACTCAAATTAAGTGGGCTATTGGTAGTGAGGATAGCGATGATATTGCTGAGTCTTCTACCACTGCTCCAGCTACTAGTTTACTTAATGGTGAATCATCGAATGTTTATGACTTTGACATAATTTTGAATGACAATTTAATCCAAGTCAATGAAATGAAAATTGCCCCAGAATTTAGCGATTTGTTTATTCGTTATACTATCAAGAACTTCTATGTTCAGGACGCAATTAGAAATGACAAGGTGGAGGAGAACTATAATGGCAGGGAGAAGAGAGAACTGAAGAGAAGTAAGGATCACAAAAAATGAATATTACCAGTATTTTTCAGTATTTAGTAGTCATTTAATTTAATCTACTAGTTTTTATCGTTGTAGGGCTGAGGGCTGAGGGCTGTGGGCTGTGGGCTATGTATCGACATCACTGTAGTGCTTTTTATTGTGCTTTTAGGCCAATTTTCTAAAAATAGAGTATGATACTGAATGTGCTACGAGTAGAAAATACTATTATATATTGAGATTGTGAGCATGCAAACCAAAAAAAAAAAAAAGATGTCCAGTATATGGAAAATGCTAATAAGAATTATATGGTAGAAAAATATTACTTGTTCGCAAGGTAATTCGGAACAGTATCAATAAGAAAAGAGAAATAAAGATGCCACAGTAAAAATGCTAAAAACGAACTTCAAGTCACCAAAAAATGCAAATCAGAAAATAAGCAGATATAATGCTTAACAGTCGATCAAAGCAGTGACTTCTAAGTGAACTGGGTTACAGTGAGGACCTAAAGTCTCATCGTATAAGTTGTAGAAAGTACCACTTAAACATTGGTAGAAAGTAGTAGTTTCACCGATAGCTAAGTTACCATCGTAGATAGACCAACCAGCAGCGTAGATGGCACCAGCTTGAGGTGGTGGACCATCGAATTGGAATTGTCTGTTAGCAACAATGGAACCGATTCTTCCATTACCATCCTTTAAGATAGAACCCTCAAGAGTCATTTGTAAAGTACCATCAATCTTACAAGCGACGGATCCAACATCGGAGCCGGTAGCAGCGGTAGAGTTAGAGTAACTAGTTGGAGTAACAGTAGCTTGTGGTTGACCATCTGAGATTTGAGAAGCAGCGTCAGTTGTTTGAGTAGTAGCTTGAATTTGACCGTCACTAATTTGAGAGATGGCAGCAGCGGTTGAAGTAGTAGCTTGAATTTGACCATCACCGATTTGAGAGATTGGTTGAACAGTAGCAGTAGTAGCTTGGATTTGACCATCACCGATTTGGGAGATTGGTTGAACAGTTGTTACTGGAGCTGGTGGAGTAGTAGTCTCAGTAGTAGCTTGAATTTGACCATCACCAATTTGAGAGATTGGTTGAAGAGTAGTAACTGGAGTAGCAGTAGTAGCTTGAATTTGACCGTCACCGATTTGAGAGATTGGAACTTCTCTCTTAGCGGCAGCAGCAGAAGTAGAAGTTGGAGCTTCAGATCCAGTTAATGGAACAACAGCGATACCGAAAGTACCAGAGTAGTCAGTAGCACCACCAGAGATAATAGCATCTGGGGTTAAAGTAGACCATGGTTCAGATGGGACATAGGCAGCGAGAGAAGAGCTAATTAAAGCAGCAGCAGTAAGAGCGTAATACATTTTTGATTTGTTAAATAGTTTTTGTTTTAAGATGATTGAAATCTAATGTATTGATGATAAAAAAGAAGAATTAAGATTTTGTATTTAGAAGATTTTAGCTACTTATATATTATCCATTAAATCATTTCATCGTTTGGATGGCGGGTTCATGCATGATAAAAAAAACATCGTCTACACTGTAATACTGCAGCTAACAATAAGAAATGCAAACACCGTCTACGCAGAATCGTCCCGTTTACTAATTTCAACTGTACCCGCGATGTAATTATTAGCTATAGACCGTGGCATAGTAAATAATCATTGGCTAATTAAATTTATATTTAGTAACAGTCTAAATATACTAGAAAACGTCAAAATGAACAAAAAAAAAGGCTAATTATAGTGAAAAACTACGAGTTCCACGACCAATCTATTGTTTAACGAAGATTACAATTTTTTTTTATAATTTAATACTAAGAGATAACTCCGTAAATTATCTAGTGGCAGCTATTTTTAATTTTTTTTTAATTACATACCCCGATTTGCGACCACAGCACAGTATTTATCTCGCCTCTAATTATCAACCCTAGACAGCAATGTATGCATCCTCAAAATATGGTTGTCACATCCGCTACTGACTCAGATCGGTTTACAAACTGTACATGGTTTCTGTCTTCCTCTGTCTCTTAGTACAAATATACCAAGATAACCATATCGCAAGCATATTACAGCATATTACAAACATCTTCGCTAATAATTATTCAGCCCACGTTTGCACCGCCCAATAATGGCTGAGTTGTTTACATCGTAATCCGCTGATGTAATAGTACCGTACCGGGTATTGTGGGCGGAGTATTGCCTAAAATACCTACAGTACGAGAAAAAAACATTACTTTTTAATCTATTTTTAAATACATGCGCGCAATGGGTTGAACATTTCTACCAATACTTGTCATAATATAAACAAAAAGGTACAAATTACACCTAATACAGATATTATAGCAAATATAAATATAAATTTCTTTGTACACGAGTGAGGGTCATAATTATAAATATAGTTTGGAATTCTAATAATAAAAAAGAAATGAATAAAATAGAAGTTACGCAGAATTTATTATTCAACAGGAGGTATTATACCTTATCAAATTTTTTTCTAAATAATCTTATAATCGAGTAATTTTGAAACAGCATGAATTCGTGTTTACTTGGATTACTCCCTTATTATCTTCAAATAACGTTCTAGTGTTTTATATAATCCAATAGTTACTCCTTTTTAATAGAATTCCCCCCTTCAATATTGCGTTAATTCACATCAACCCGCATGGAAGGAATTGTATGTAGGTATCTTGCTGCCAAATCTCTTATGTGGGGCGAATCAAAATTCAACCGAAACTTACGGTTATAAAAAAGGGATAATTTTAGTAAAAATATCTCAGTTCAAAATTTTCTATATATAAATAGAGTAGATATCCATTATTTAACTGTTGAAAAAAAAAAAACTTTTTAATCTAAAGTTGTACTTATACAATATGTTAACTAAGAGTATCTTATTGACTTTAGCTTCCGCTGTCTCCGTTATGGGTGCTTATGTCCCATCAGAGCCATGGTCAACTTTGACTCCGTCAGCTACTATTAGCGGTGGTTCAACTGACTATAAGGGAACTTTCGGTATTGCTGTCGTTCCAATTACTTCTTCCGTTTCTACCGAGTTAGCTAGACGTGATGTTGCAACCCAAATAAGCGATGGACAAGTTCAGTTCACCACTCAAACTACTGCTCACCCAGTTTCTCAAATCAGCGACGGCCAAATCCAAGCCACCACCGCTACTCCAAAGACTACTGCTCATCCAGTTTCTCAAATCAGTGATGGTCAAATCCAAGCCACCACCGCCACCCCAAAGACTACTGCTCACCCAGTTTCTCAAATCAGTGATGGTCAAATCCAAGCCACCACCGCTACTCCAAAATCTACCGCTCAACCAATCTCTCAAATCAGTGACGGTCAGATCCAAGCTACTACTAAAACCGTTCAACCAATCTCTCAAATCGGTGACGGTCAAATCCAAGCTACAACCAAGACTGTTCAACCAATCTCTCAAATTGGTGATGGTCAAATTCAAGCTACTACTTCAACCGCTGCTGCCATCTCTCAAATTAGTGACGGTCAAATCCAAGCTACTACTTCAACCGCTGGTGCCGTCTCTCAAATTAGTGATGGTCAACCTCAAGCTACTACTGCTACTACTACTGGTGCTTCTCAAATTTCTGATGGTCAACCTCAAGCTTCTGGTGCTGCTGACTCTTCTGATGCTGATGTTGTTGCATGCAAGGCCGAGGGTACTTTACAATTGACCCTCGAAGGTTCTGTCTTAAAAGATTCTGCAGGAAGAATCGGTTCTATTGTTGCTAACAGACAATTCCAATTCGATGGTCCACCACCTCAAGCCGGTGCCATCTACGCTGCTGGTTGGTCCATCGCTGATGGTCACTTAGCTATTGGTAAGACTACAATCTTTTACCAATGTTTGAGTGGTACTTTCTACAACTTGTACGACAAATCTTTAGGTGAACAATGTAAACCGGTTTACTTGGAAATCACTGCTTTAACTGATTGTTAAATAAAGAGATACCCAATTTTTAAAACAAAAATTTATTGATTTCCTCTGCTCTCAATTCAGTCATGTTTAATATTTTTTATTTCTTGATTCGAACTATTCTTTCTTTGGTTTTCTTGAAGCCCAAAAACTTCACCACAACTATAATGTTTACTATATAGTTAACACTCATTGCATTTTCTTAACATTTTTGTAGTTATAAGTAGATATAATTATGTCTAAACCGGAAACTGCAGATCAGTTAGACCGTGTCGCATAAACCTGTACGCACTTAGGAAGGCTCGGGAAACACGAACGCATCAGTAGATGCTACTGTTTCAGTCTATTCAAAAGTTCTAGCCGAGTCTGGTTCTAAACAACACCTACGCCACACACATACATATGCTCACACAGTAGCCGTGTCCCCATTTCTTGGCTCGGAAGAATTCTACAAGGCTGACAGACATGGCATCATTTTAATGGATATGCTGGCAGCGCACCCTTAATATATATATCTGCGTACTACTTGTCGCTACAACATGCAATCACATCTTAGACGTCGCAAAATTTTACGTCAACACAAATTGTAGCTTTTTCTAACATTTTAGTGCCAACCAGCTTTATCCGGTGAGAACCGTGCTGAATACAATAGAGGAAAAAAAAAAAATTATGACAGATAAAATTTTTATAAAATGATGCCTATTAAGCCACATAAAATTTCTCCTTAAACAATACTCCACAGCTGCTAATTTTCCCGCGCAAGAATGAAGTGACAGCACGTGACTGAAAATTTTTACTATGTAAATTTGCCTCATTTTGCCCTCGGTGAGGTATTGAAAAGTGGTTAATTGCACGTGCGAGACGGTCGGAAGTCTTGAAGGTGCATAATGTTGCCCAACATCGTCACTTTTGGTGCCTTGAATTTTTCAACTTTAAATAATGTGGATTAATTGCTAAATATATATAAATAAAGGGTCTTTAGTTTTTTTATAAACTTTATAATTTTAATTAAAATTATGAGTTTGTTTGCAAAAGAGGATTCTAAGATCTCTGCGCAAGCAAATGGTAGTGAAGAGCAATCATTAACTGATAGCCTTCCTGGACAAATTGTTCCATTAGATAAAAATGAGAAACAAATTGGAGTAATAAGTGCTGTTGGATTAATTTTTAATCGTATGGTTGGTACTGGTATTTTTGCTACAACTTCAACAATTTATTCTCTTTCAGGATCTGTTGGACTTTCATTAATTTTATGGGTTGTAGGATCTGCTATTGCTTTAGCTGGTTTATATGTTTATATGGAATTTGGACTGGCAATTTCTAAAAATGGTGGTGAAAAAAATTATTTAGAATATGTTTATACAAAACCTAAATATTTAGTAAGTGCAATGTATGCAACTTATGTTTTCTTTCTTGGTTGGGCAGCAGGTAATTCAATTGTTTTTGGACAATATATTCTTATTGCTGCTGATGTTGAAGTAACTCGTTGGAATCAACGTGGTATTGGTGTAGCTTGTATTGCTTTTGCACTTATTGTTCATTCAACAAATATGAGAGTTGGAATTGTTTTACAAAATGTTCTTGGATTATTTAAATTAGTAGTTGTTTTAATTATTGCTATTACTGGTTTAGTTGCTTTAGGAGGTCATATTAAAGGAGCTCCTGGTAAAGCTAATTTTCATAATTCATTTTCAGGACCAAATGAAGTTACTGGTTATGGTGTTGTTACTGCATTATATAATATTATTTGGTCATTTATTGGATATTCTAATGCTAATTATGCTTTAGGTGAAGTTAAAAATCCTGTTAAAACTCTAAAAATTGCAGGTCCTACAGCTGTTATTTGTTTATCATTTATTTATATGTTAGTTAATATTGCATACTATGCAGTTGTTCCACTTGAAGAATTAGCAAATAGTGGAACAATTGTCGCAGGTAATTTCTTTAGAATTGCATTTGGTCATCTGTCTGGACGAGCTATATCTGTATTTGTTGCTCTTTCTGCTCTTGGAAATGTTTTATCTGTTGAATTTTCTCAAGGAAGAATTGTTCAACAATTAGGAAGAGAAAATATTTTACCATTCTCATCTTTCTTTGCAACTCAAAAACCATTTAATACTCCTTTAGTTGGTTTACTTGAACATTTTATTATTTGTGTTATCTTAATTCTTGCTCCACCTCCAGGTGATGCTTATAATTTTATCTTGAATTTGATCTCCTATCCTTTAAATATTGTCAATTTATTTGTTGGAATTGGTTTGATTTATTTAACAATTCAAGCTAAACGTGGTAAATTAGTATGGGAACCACCTATTAAGGCAACTTTACCTGTTTCTATCTTCTTTACATTAGCTTCTGCTTATTTGGTAGTTGCTCCATATATCGCTCCTTCCAAGGGACAATCAGTATACAAGTCTCTTCCTTACTGGTTACATTGTGTGGTTGGTATCGGAATCTTTGCCTTCGGTGCGTTCTACTGGTTGATCTGGGCAGTAATCTTACCCGCAATTGGTGGATATAAGCTTCACTCTCAAAAGGTGTTGGATGAAACTGATGGTTTCTGGAGAACTAAGATTATCAAAGTTCCTAATGGAACCCAAGTACCTGATGACCCACAATTAGAGGTAGAGCAGATACATGACTGATTTTCCTCGTTCGTTTTTACATTCTTTAAACTTTATTTGCTTTTAATTAATTCTTATGCTTTAATGTTATGTCCTTTAATGAACAATTGTAGTTGCCGATTTCTAATGGTCCATGTCGGACTACGCCGTGCAGACGGATCTGTATGCAAGAAAAAAAAAATTTTAGTAATGCACCGATGAGGCCGGGAAACCTTAGGGGAAAATAATTTTTGCATCACTGAAAAAATTTTTGTAAAGAGTACATACCCATATAGAAAAGTTAGGATCTATTTAATATGGATGTGGCAAAACCTATTGGTTCTGAGATAACATCTGTAGACTTTCTGGTCTTTTCTGATCCAGAAGTTCGTTCCCTTTCAGTTAAACAGATTACCAATCCTCAAGTTTTTGATAATTTGGGTCATCCTATCGCAAGTGGTTTATATGACTTAGCGCTTGGTGCTTTCCTTCGAAACATTTGTTCAACATGTGGATTAGATGAGAAAAATGGTTGTCCAGGACATCAAGGACATATTGAATTACCTGTTCCTGTTTATAATCCTTTATTTTTCTCTCAATTATATAATCTCTTACGTGCTTCATGTGTTTATTGTCACAGATTTAAGTTGAATGCTTTAGAGCTTCACTTATTTAAATGTAAGTTACAGCTATTACAATATGGTTTACTTGCAGAATGTGAAGAGGTTGAATATTTAAGAGTAGAAGGTCAATTAGATTTCGATGACGATGAAGCCATTGAGGACGATGGTAATGAACAAACAGATGCTGTAAGTGAAAAGTTAATGCTCGTTAGAGAAGATTTTGTCGCTAGATCTATAAATGAAAATGTTGGATCACCTTTAACTAGTTTAATTCTTGAAGAGAGAAAGAAAGTAGTTCATTCATTTTATTCCCGTTTAGCATCTAGAGCTAGATGTCAAAATTGTAAAATGTTTTCTCCAGGTTACAGAAAGGATGGTATTGTTAAAATTTTTGAAAAACCTTTAACTGATAAGCAAATAACAAATAATAGAGTTAGAGGTATTGAGAGACAAAATATGGTTCCTGGTGGATCTCTGAAAGTTTCAAATGCTAGCAGTGGAGCGAAATATGTATTATCATCAGAGATTAAAAATCTTTTAGAAGCAGTATTTGTTAATGAGCAAAGTTTAGTCCAAGTTATTTTTAATTCTAGACCAACAAAGAAACCTAGAAATATTACTGCTGATATGTTCTTTAGATCAACTCTTGTGGTTCCTCCTACCAGATTTAGATTACCTTCTAAATTAGGTGAAGAAGTTCACGAGAATGCCTTAAATGAGTTATTGTCAAAAGTTCTCAAGACATGTCTCCTCATCAAGACCATTAATGCTGACATTATCAATGCTCGTGCAAAAGATTCTGGTGTAAATATTGATATGAAAAAGGTACTTTTCAACAGATTAATGAATTCCTTTGTTACTTTACAAAATGATGTCAATTCTTTCATTGATTCTACAAAGAATCAAAACTCTACTGCTGGAAAGTTACCTACACCAGGTATTAAGCAAGCTTTAGAAAAGAAAGAAGGTTTATTTAGAAAACATATGATGGGAAAGAGAGTTAATTATGCTGCTAGATCTGTTATTTCACCAGATCCAATGCTTGAAACCAATCAAGTTGGTGTTCCACCAGTTTTTGCTAAGAAATTATCTTTCCCAGAGCCTGTTACTGCTCATAATATTAAAGAATTACGTCAAGCTGTGATCAATGGGCCTGATAAATGGCCTGGTGCTTTACAAGTTCAAAATGAAGATGGTTCATTAGTTTCCTTAATTGGAATGTCTCTTGATCAAAGAAAGGCCTTAGCCGATCTGTTATTAACACCATCATCCAATGACCCAAGAAGTTTACTCACTAATAAAAAAGTTTACCGTCATTTAAAGAATGACGATATGGTTTTAATGAACAGACAACCAACATTGCATAAAGCTTCTATTATGGGTCACAGAGTGAAGGTTTTACCAGGTGAAAAGACTTTAAGAATTCATTATGCTAATACTGGTGCTTATAATGCTGATTTTGATGGTGATGAAATGAATATGCATTTCCCACAATCTAGAATGGGTCAAGCTGAAGCCAGAATCATTGCATCAACTGATTCTCAATATTTAACTCCAACTGCTGGTTCTCCTGTTAGAGGTTTGATTCAAGATCATATTTCTGCTGGTGTTTGGGTTACAAGCAAGGATACTTTCTTTACCAGAGAGCAAATGCAAGAATATATTTATGGCTGTTTAAGACCTGAAGATGGTCATACTGTTAATAAAAAGATTTTGACATTACCACCAACCATCTGGAAACCTGTTCCATTATGGACAGGAAAACAATTAATTTCTACTTTATTACTTAATATTAAGCCTAAGAATATGCCAGGATTGAATTTGGTTAGCAAAAATAAGATCAAGAATGAATATTGGGGTAAAGGATCCACAGAAAACACTGTATTATTTAAGGATGGTGCACTTTTATGTGGTATTCTCGATAAGTCTCAATATGGTGCATCTAAATATGGTTTTGTTCATGCTATTCATGAATTATATGGACCAGAAGCAGCTGGTAAATTGCTTTCAATCTTGGGTAGACTTTTCACTAATTACATTCAATCTACCGCTTTTACATGTGGAATGGAAGATATCTATCTTACCAAGGAAGGTAATAAATGGAGACAAGATATTTTGAAGAAGTCTTTATCTGCTGGTAAAGCTGCGGCTATAGAAGTCACTCAATTGGATACCGATGGAGAAGTTTCAGAGGATGATCCTGAATTATTGAGAAGATTAGAAGAAATTCTTAGAGATGATAACAAATTAGCAATTTTAGATGCTATTACTCAATCAAAGGTTGAAAAAGTTACATCTGAAGTTATTAGTACTATTATTCCAGATGGTACCGCTAAGAAGTTCCCATATAATGCAATGCAAAGTATGGCCTTATCTGGTGCTAAGGGTTCCCAAGTTAATGTTTCTCAAATTATGTGTCTTTTAGGTCAACAATCTTTAGAAGGTAGAAGAGTTCCATTAATGGTTAGTGGTAAATCATTACCAAGTTTTAAACCATTTGAAACGGATGCTAGAGCTGGTGGATATATTAAGAATCGTTTCTATTCTGGTATCAGACCTCAAGAATATTATTTCCATTGTATGGCCGGTAGAGAAGGTTTAATTGATACTGCTGTTAAAACTGCTAGATCTGGTTATTTACAAAGATGTCTTATTAAACAATTAGAAGGTATTCATGTTGCTTATGACAATACAGTTAGAGACTCTGATGGAACAATGATTCAATTCTTGTATGGTGGTGATTCGGTTGATACTACTAAAGAATCTTATTTGAAAAAATTCGAGTTCTGTTATGAAAACTCTGAAGGTTTAAGAAGCAGATATGATCCAGCTGCTATTGCTGATTCTTTGAATATTGAAGATGCACTTAAATACTCTAAGAAAATGAAGAAACACTACAAAAAGATGGGAGATAATGTTAAACATTTTGAAGATCCAATTAAATATGATCCAGTCATCTCTAAGTTTAGTCCTTCTAAATATGTTGGTTCTGTCAGTTCAACTTTCCAAGCTGATTTGAAATCTTATATTAAGGAGAACTCTGAACTCTTTGATAAGAAAACTGTTAAGAAGAATCATAGTATTAGTGATGCTGGATTCGAAGCTCTTATGCATTTGAAATATATGAGATCTTTAGTTAATCCAGGTGAAGCTGTTGGTATTATTGCTGCACAATCTATTGGTGAACCATCTACTCAAATGACATTAAACACTTTCCATTTTGCTGGTCACGGTGCTGCTAATGTTACATTGGGTATTCCTCGTTTAAGAGAAATTGTTATGACTGCTTCTGCTTCCATTCAAACCCCACAAATGTACTTGCCAATAATGCAAGACATTTCAGATGATCAAGCTGAAGTTTTCTGCAAATCTGTAGCTAGAATCAGATTTTCAGAATTGGTTGATAACGTTGAAGTTGTTGAGACTACTAGTAGTAGTTCATCTATTAGCATTGACACCGGCTCAGCGAGAACATACAATATCACCATCAATTTCTTTAGCAGAAAAGAATACGATGAGGAATATAACGTTTCTCAATCTGAATTGGAAATCTGTACTAGTACTGAATTCTTAAAGTCTTTAGAGCTCGCTATTAAGAAAGAACTTACTAGTCAAAAGAAGAACGGTCATGTTGCATCTATTAACGTGGGACAAGCAGTACCAAAACATCAACAAGAAAAGGTATCTGAAGACTCTGCGCCAATCGATGATGACGATGCTGACGATGAAAAGAATAGCACAAAGACCAAACAGTCTGTATCTTATGAGGACCCTGACGAAGAGGAAGTTGAAATTATGAGAGCTGCTGAGAAGTCTGATGACAGTGAAGACGACGAGGATGAGATTATGAAGGACGACGATGATGAGTCTTCTGATAGTGAAAATGAAGCTGATGTTACTGTTAATTATGATAAATTTGCATCAATGACTCAAGATGCTAAAGATCGTCAAAATCAAGTAATTTCAGCATTTAATTATATCTCAAAGTTTAACTTTGATGATGAAAAAGGAAAATGGTGTAGTTTTACATTAAAATTACCATCAGATACTCAAAAGATTTTAATGGTTGATATGGTTGAAGATACTTGTCGTAAAGTTGTTGTTCGTGAAATTCAAAATATTGGTCGTTGTCTTTATACTCAAAGAGAAGGATCTTCTCGTTCTTTAACAACTGAAGGTGTTAATTTTAAAGCAATGTTTGATGAAGATGAAGTTATTGATGTTAATGGAATTACTTCAAATGATGTTGCAGCTGTTTTAAAAACTTATGGTGTTGAAGCTGCTCGTAATACAATTGTCGCTGAAATTAATAGAGTTTTTGCTACTTATGCAATCTCTGTTAGTTCAAGACATTTAGATTTAATTGCTGATTATATGACAAGAGAAGGTACTTATTTGGCTTTTAACAGACAAGGTATCGACTCATCAACTTCTGCATTTAAAAAGATGAGTTATGAAACAACCTGTCAATTCTTAACTAAAGCTGTCTTGGATAACCAACGTGAAGCATTAGACTCCCCTTCTGCTAAGTTGGTCATTGGTAATTTGGCAAATGTCGGAACCGGAAGTTTCGGGGTCTTGGCCAAGATGCCGCTCTAAGCGTTTTCAAGCGTTTTCAAGTCTTTTCAAGTCTTTTCAAGCCTTGTCAACTTGCTAGCATATCATGTAATTTAACATATTTTAATGGAATAGGCCCCGTAGCGCGCTTATCACCGCAATTTGGCGATGAGGCTTGGTGCACGTGTCCGTGCATATTGTAAAATAACACGTCCAAAGAACGGTGCAGGCAGTGAAATTTTTCAGCAGGACAGGCCCATTGATTGTGTTTGAATAAAGCTAGACAAAATGGGTGGAACCAATCGCAGTGTCAAGCACATGATAATTTTACTCTTTTTATTGCCATATTTATGTTTTTGTGAAGTCTTATTTGATAACTTTGATAAGAGCATTCCATCATCATGGACAAACACCCGTATTGACAAGACAGTTGACGTTGTTAAGTCATATGTTAAAGAAATAATTGATATTACTGCTACAAATGTCGAATCATTCCCAATTGGTGAATATATATTTCCAATTTCTAAGGTTGCTTCTGATAATTTTGCCTTAGTTCTTGGTACAACAAGTGATGGTAAGTTTATGCTTCCTATCAAAGTGTATAATAATAGTGCCAACGCAGAGCTGGATTACAACTACTTGATTGTCTCTTTCCCTGTTCCTATTGCTTCCGGATCAGAGACTAAATTTCAGTTACAGTTCGTCAACCTCAACCAATTGAGACCTATTCCTGACCTGCTAGACTTGGACGGTACTCAAGATTTATTGTTAAAGACCTCTAGATACGTGGTGTCTCCGTACGTCACAGAGTCTTACAAGCTAAACGTGGCCGGCGTGGAGGGTGATGTTGTTGATGTGAGTGCTAAGGAGGCTGAAAAATCGTTCAAGAAGAGTACCCTGGGGGCCTTGAAAGTATTTGAGCCAGCTGAGAAGGAAGATATCTTGCCATTTACTGAGGATTCTATTTCCTTAAAGTTTGAGAGAAACCTTCCTTTACCTGTTGCCGAGCTGTTAAAGCGTAATATCTGGATTTCTCACTGGGGTGACACCGTCTCATTTGAGGAGACCTACGAGGTTACTAACAAGGTTGGTAAGTTAATTGGCGGGTTTTCACGTTTGAAGTGGATGCAAAGCAAGTACACTTATACACCTGGCCCTCATTTATTATCATTGGATATGGCATTGCCAAAGGGCTACCATGACGCGTACTTTGTTGATTTAGTAGGTAATGTTTCTACTTCAAAAGTAGTAAGAAATCATTTAATATTGAAACCAAGATATCCAATTTTTGGTGGTTGGAATTATAATTTCACAATTGGATGGACAAATAAGTTGTCAGATTTTGTTAGAAGATCCACTGATGACTCAGACTACTATTTAGCTAAAGTGCCTCTCTTAAATGGTCACTCAGACATGAGTTATACCGATGTAGAGGTTTCTTTCTATTTACCAGAAAATGCTGAGTTCTTGGATATCGCTTCACCAATTCCATACGAAGACTACACTGTCGAGACCGAAAAGTCGTATCTCGACTACACTGGCCACACCAAGGTGACAATCTACTACGAGAACTTGATTGACGAGTTCAAACGTTCAGACATAGTGGTAAAGTACAAGTACACGAGCTCGGACTTGTACTTCAAGCCGCTTTTGTTGGGTGCATTTTTATTTATTGCTTTAGTCAGTTACTGGCTCATCACCAAGATTGATATCGCCATTGATACAAGATCTGCTAAAAAGTAAGTGCTGTGTATTTAGTAAAGATAAGATAACGGAACAATAAAAAAGATTTTTAAAACTCTGTAGCTAATCTAAGACAGTTTTATAAGTCAAACTTAAAAAAATATGTGTTACCTGATGATTCCGAGAAAAGTCGAAAAAAAAGTCTAGACACCCAGGCTGTAACACCCAGGCTGTAACACCCAGTTTCCGCGTACTATGTGCGACCGGCGTGCGAAAAGTGCCTGCTATATAACTGTCCCTGGGGAGAGGGCGCCCACGCCAGCGCCAGCGCCAGCACAGCAGACATCGCCGCGTAGCGACGTTTCGCGCCGCGGTGCAAGCACTTGATCCTATAAATATAAATACCAAGACTTGTTTTCTTGGTATTTTAGAGCTGAGTGTTACAGGGCAGATAACAATTGAAACGATTGCCAAGAAATGTCAAACAGAAGTCCATAAGCGGTGCGATGAAACAGGTACGGCAGGAAGTAGGTCTCCATCATGCGACCCAGTATTGTGAATCACTAGGAAGAGGTATTCTAAGCCTTGTTTTGATATTTTTACCTTGTTTAAAAAGTAGCGATATTCCTCCTGAAATTTTTTTTTTTTTTAGTTTGACTAGCATAGATAAACCGCTGTGCCCATAGCCCTCTCTCTCTTACTTCCCGACTAGACGAATAGAGATCTAGATCTGCTCTATACCTAATATTATGACACGTGCTGCAGCAGAAGACGGAATTTCCGATGATTTCTCGATGGTGGGAGATTTTGGTGAATGGTTAATTATAACAATGGGATATCCATGGCGATATTTTACGAGGCGGGGAAGAAAGTTAATATTTCCGTTAATAAGTGCAACTTCTGTTTTGCTAATATACTATAATATAAAGTTACTTAATTCACCATCATTGGTCCAACTGTTTTCTAGCTTAGAGAGTCTGAAAAACTATGATCGATCAAACGCCCACATACCGTATTCTCCAGAGGAGGTACCGTACCACAGCGGTAAGCAGCAGTTTACGCTAGGGTTGGCCGCAGACGACGTCGCGGAGGAAGACTACTACCACTATTTCAATCCTTATACAAACAGCTCAGATGTGACATTTGAAGACAAGGTGCAGAAGTTAATATACACTAAAAATATAACGGAGAACGACTTGTTTCCTAATCCGTATGTTAATAGATCGCTCAGCAAAGTGCAACTACCTCACTACTATATTGAGAATTATCTTTTACAAAAACTTGAAAACAGTGAAATACCAAAACCGCTAATATCGAAAATTTCTCAGCTTAGAGCAGACCTGTCCAACTTGGTCGTGTTTGTCAATAGACGCAACCCGTTGTTCAGCAACTACGACTACAGACTCTCGTTGGCGGTCTATTTGGGCCAAATCAAGTCTGAGCTCAAGGAGGGCGTTCTCCCGCAGTCTATGAACATTCCGTTCAGCTGGTACGACTTTGCGGACTTGGATATTATCAACGAGGATATAAAGTTTCAGTTTTTCGCCGAGTGGATGCTCTACAATTACCAAAATTTTCCTCAGCTGTTTAAGAATAAAATTATAAGGTATTACACCGCGAAAGATGGAGAGTCGAGTGATCAGGTGGATTTGAATACATTTTTTGAAGATTTTACAGAGTCTTCAAGTGTATTTGATGATTTTGAGAAAGTATTACAGCATATAAGTTTAAAAATCAACTCTTGTAATGTATTTAAAGAGTCTGATTTAATATCTGATAAGTTAATGAAACTTATTAACGATTTGTATGCTTATAATTTCCCCCATATCGCGTCGCCTAGCGCGGACAGCGACTTGGCAGCTCTTTTTGACGAGGACCTATCTGGGTTCAAGCCGCCGGACATTGGTAGGATCCAACATATTGTTTCGGGAGTGGAGTTTCCCAACTGCAAATCATTTCACCAGATTGGCGAGGAGCACAGTGTCAAATATCCAGAGTTTCTCAAGTCGCAAAGCACGACCCAGCCGTCCATTGGGTTCAATGTGAATCATGGTAGTCGTGACAGATTTTATTTGGTTCAAAGGCTAATGTTTGGTAAATCTTACCTTTACAACTACAATGGTATAAATGATGCGGATGTTAGACCTATGAAATTGACAATTTTAACTGATGATGACGAGACCGATTTTATGCTGATTTCAATAAATCAAAATCCGTCACAGCGGAGTGAACGACTCTTGGAGAATGGGCTTGTGGAGCAGTTTATTGAGAATGAATTAATTGGCCTGGGCAAATATACTATTGAGGATCTTTATGAAAACCGGAAGGATATATATATTGATTACATTGAGCAGTTTGAGTCGCTTAAAAAGGAGTACAGCAAGAAGAGTGCTAGCATGAAGAAGTTGAATGAAGAGTCAAATCTGCTTATCGATGACTTGATTGACTATGTACCTGAGAAAAATGATTATGATTTATATTTGGACTCTTTTTCCAATTTAGACAGTGCAGAGACGATACTTAAGTTTCATGAAAGAGTTCCAGATGAACTATATGCCCAAAAGAAGGCCGAAATGGTCAGTGATACAGGCGATGAAGAGATTCCCGTTGATTTGGTGTACGAGAATATATTTGAGGAACATTCAGATAGTGAGGAGAACTTTCAGATTTCTCCAAGTCTCTTAAAGTTTTATAAAGCTATTAAATTCTCTAATGGATTTACAGATATTAAAGCGGTTCCAAAGTATTTTTATGAAATGAGATTATTATCAGAAGATCCTAAGAAGAAAGCTCCTGTTGTTGATCATTATGACTGGAGGTTCTTCAATAGAAATGACCATTCAAAAACTCAGGTGCAAAATTCTATCAGTCATTTGGTTACGACCTGGCTCAGATTAACGAATAAACACAAGTTGAAAACCTGGCTTGCCCACGGAACATTGTTGGGCTGGTATTTCAGCGGGAAGAACTTACCATGGGATTTTGATGCTGATACACAGATGCCAATTAATGACTTGACCAAGCTCTGTTTGTTATATAACCAGTCAGTAATTGCAGAGAGCCCTGAAAAGGGATTGGGTATGTACTTTTTGGACTGCAGTTCATCGATTACTCATAGAAGTAAAGAGAATGGGAGAAACAATATTGATGCTAGACTCGTTGATACAAAGACTGGCCTTTACATAGACATTACCGGGTTAAGTTTCAGTGGGTCTGCTACACCTGATAGATTTTCAGAAGATATTCATTGGAGCACTAGCAAGTTTTATGATGAAGCTAAAGAACGTGCTTTTTACAAAAATCTAAAGGATCCTGATAATTCTAATAGTAAGTTTAATAAGAACTATTTAAAACTTTTAGATAAAAAAGTTTACAAGAATTTACAAAGTAATTTAAAGTTACAAATTGTGAATTGCAGAAATAATCATTTTATCTCTTTAAAGAATTTATTACCTTTGCGTAAAACACTAATGGAAGGAGTTGAAGCTTATGTTCCAAATGATTTTGAGAGTGTATTGACACATGAATATAAAGAAAAATGGAGAAAGCCTTATTTTGCATCAAAAGTGTATTTACCTAAATTAGGAGAATGGATTCCATTCTTGGGGCCTAATAATTTCTTTCGAAGATTTGTCTCAGTTAAATATATGAAGATAAATGATGCTAGTCGCAAACATGAGTCTCTGCCAGTGATACTTGATAAGCAATTGACTGATGAATACTCTGACTATCGAATCCAACAAGGAAAAGATATCAAAGAGCAAGGGATAAGTAAAATTGTCACTACTATGGTACCCCCATATGGAGAGTATGAGTATCCATTTAACTTTGCCAATGAAGCGGAAAGCTTAATGACTTTAGAGCACTATGATGATACTTTTAATAGGTATATTGCAGGTAAACAGCTCTTGGATTACCATTACGAAGAGTTAAAGGCATTTTCAGAAAATAAACAATTGTCAGATAAGGCAAGAAAGCAAGTCCATTACGAGAAACCTGATTTTTTTTTAGAGGAAGTAATGGCAGGAATACATTAATTTTACATAGATATAATAGCATAGTAATAGTAATACCAAACATGTTGTAAGGTTACCGCGGCAGGGGCACGTAACGGGTTGACCTAAAAAAAACTGGAATTCTGTTTCGTAGCTAAAAAAAGGCCAGGAGAAGCAGCTAGTGGCTGGTTATAAGCAAATGGTAAGTTGCAGCTAAGATGAATTATATGTTTAATGATTTACTAACTAATTGTTTAGTCTGAGATTACATTCACTATTGAAAGTCAATATCTTGATGATTCAAGAAATGCAGTTCGTCAAAGAGTAGTCCCTTGGTTTGTACTTATCAAGACTGGTTTATTAACCAATGATGAAGTTGAAAGATTAAATTTCTTAGGAGAAGCAGCAGCAAATAAACAATTTGATAAAATTCTTCCAGATATTGATTTATACACTACTACAGCCTTTAGTTTATTATCAAAGATAACTCGTGATGATGTGATTAAGTATTTGTTAAATTTGATATTAGATTTATTACAAAATTTAAAAGAGTTTCAAACATCTTTATTAAATTTACATAATGTTGATGAAAGTTTACCATATCAACCACTTTTAAATCATTTAAATTCTAATGATGAGGATATTAAATTATTAGTTATTAATAATTTAGCTGTCTTATATTTAATTAAACCAATTACAACTACTGAGAATAAGGATGGTTTATTAAAATTATTTGGAGTTTTATTCTCAGATTTAATCAATTCTTCAAATTTGAATTTGCAAAATATTTCTGTTCAAGTTTTATCTGAATTATTAACTATTAAAGATTATCGTAATATATTTTGGGTAAAAAATAATAAGTTTATGCCACCATTAGTAAACTTATTAAAGAATAAAAAATCATCTTTACAAGTACAATATTTAACTTTACTTTCTTTATGGTTATTAAGTTTTAATGAAAAGATTTCTGTTGAGATGCCAATTAATTATAATGGATTAATTAAAATTTTAATTAATATATCTAAGGATTCAATTAAGGAGAAGATTGTTAGACTTTCTACATCTATTTTATTAAATTTTATTGGAGGAGCTAATTATGGTAAAGATAGATTAAAGATAATTAAGATTTTATTATTGAATGAGTCGTTACCTATAATTAAGAATTTAAATGATCGTAAATGGGCAGATGAAGAATTGATTAGTGACTTGGGAAGTATCTTGGAAATTTTAAATGAGAATTATGAAAAACTTACAAGTTTCGATGAATATTTAATTGAGTTAGACTCAGGAATGATGACCTGGTCTCCTCCTCACAAGTCCAAAGAGTTCTGGACTAACTATGCTTACAAGTTTAAGGATCAGAACTACAAGTTGTTTAAACAATTAATAAGCTTGTTAAACAAGATCATTGCTGATAGTGCCAACTCTAACATTACTACTGATCAAGAGAAGAACTTGAACAAGAGCTTATCAGTTATCTGTAACGATGTTTGCCAAATTATTACTTATGTTCCAGAAGCACTTGTCGTTCTTACAAAGTCTGATGGCTCTAAGGCTAAGATAATGGAATTGATGACTTCTAAGGACGCTGATCTTAGATACGAAGCATTGAAGACTACTCAGGTATTGGTAGCACATTCCATTTAGGTTTATGGTGCTTTAAATTTTTTTTTTTTTTTTTAGAAAAAACTCTACAGTTTACGTATAAGAACAACAAAAGAAATGGAAAAAACAATAAATTTTTACTTTAATAAAGATTTGTAAATGTCTCAAAACTCAGGTCATCACAATTTCATGAGTCTAGCTAAAGAAAGCGACCTCACTGCAATGGTTTTAAAGTTGAATTATATTCTAGAGCCCCAAACCACATTAAATCGTGTAGTATCATTAGCACAATCAAATGAACTTATAGGCGCCATAATTATCAAATAAAGGCCAATACAAGTTAACAAACTTGCACTGGCCATATTGACAACAAAGTGTAGAAAAATTTTTTAGAGAAATATTTCATTTTGTAGGAGAGGCTAAGCGCACGCCGAGTAAGGTAGAGTAAGCGATTCACAACATGGGCTTAAGCCTAATTAGAAAGCGATGAGAGTTGGGCTACAGGGTGGGGATTTGATATGTAAGATTTGCTGTTGACAGACTAACCTGCTTTTAATGTGAGAGAATATATAAAATAACCATCAAATTTATTTCTTAAGCAAACCCTTGTTAATGAATTCATTATAAAGGGAAGCACCTAATCTTGCAGGAGATTTTTCAACAATAACACCAGCAGATTCTAAAGCAGCAATTTTAGATTTAGCATCACCTTTACCACCAGCGATAATAGCACCAGCATGACCCATTCTTCTACCAGGAGGAGCAGTAAGACCGGCAATGAATGAAACAACTGGTTTTGGAACATCTCTAGTCAAATTATATTGCTTTAAAAATTCAGCAGCATCTTCTTCTTGAGAACCACCAATTTCACCAATTAAAATAATACCTTCAGTTTCTGGATCATTTATATATAAAGTTAAAGCATCAATAAAATTAGTACCTGGGAATGGATCACCACCCATACCAATAACTAAAGATTGACCTAAACCAACTTTAGTTGTTTGATCAACAGCTTCATAAGTTAAAGTACCAGATCTTGAAACAACACCAATTTTACCACGTTTATGAATATGAGATGGCATAATACCAATTTTACATTGTTCAGGAGCAATTAAACCTGGACAATTTGGACCAACTAAACGAGTTTTTGATTGAGTTTGTAACATTTCATTTACTCTTAACATATCATGTTGTGGAATACCTTCAGTAATACAAACAACTAAAGGAACTTCAGCGGCAACAGCTTCTTCAATTGCACCAGCAGCAATTGTTGGTGGAACAAAAATACCCGAAGCTGTAGCACCGGTCTCTTTAACAGCATCAGCTACAGTAGCAAAAACTGGTAAACCTAAATGAGTTGAACCAGCTTTTTTTGGATTAGTACCTCCAACTATTTTAGTACCATAATCTAAAGCTTGTTGAGCATGAAAAGTACCTTGTTTACCAGTAAAACCTTGGAAAATAACTTTAGTATCAGAAGTTACTTTAAGATTTGGAATAGTATCAGCATAACTTCTAGCAATTGAAGCAGAAGAAAAGTTTCTTTTTGAAATAGATTTAACAGATTGTCTAAACATTCTTTTAAAAAAATTTAAAGGATCCGTATTTATATATAAATATCTCTCTTTAATGAGGTGGAGAAAACAAGCAAAGAATTTCTTTTAAAAAAATACGTTATGTTGTAGTGATCGCCGGGGTCAGATGACACCGGTCCATCACCAGACTGCACCTACCTCTGTAATGGTGTGGGGACCGTAGGGGGCTAATGCTCAATGCACTACTCTAGCCGGGAAAACTCGGGTCAACTCGTCTCCGAACACGGTGCTGCAGCGCGATAAAAGTTCCGCCCGACCAGCCGTAGACGCCTACGCAAGCCATCTACCACCCTTCCGCAAGTACGTGCTCTGAGCGTACGGTGTCTCGCAAGGCCGGCGGCCGGCGGCTGGCGGCTGCCATTAGCGGCCAGCGGCCAGCGG